>CAJNDV010019835.1:0-17332 GCA_905221635.1 Symbiodinium sp. CCMP2456 | reverse complement strand
GTGTAATTTCCCCGCTGATGTGTATTGTCCCACATTCTCCCAAAACCAGCGTCTGCCGACATTGATGTGTATTCTCACCAGCTGATGTGAGATAACCCCAACGCAAGTATCAGGGAGCTACCGCCATGGTCTAGTGGGGGGGTGGGTTTCAGAACGGCGATCGCCAAGCAAAGGCCCGGCTTTGAAAAATGTAATGAATCACCACAGCCTGTTGGGGCTGATTCTCGAAATGGTGTGATCGCCTGACGTCGAAATGGTGTGATCGCCTGACGTCGAAGCGGGCTCAAAAACACGAACTAAGCGCCATGGCCTGAAACAATGTCGCTAACCGCCATCACTTCATGAAAGGGGGCAGGTTTACGAAGCGCCATCAACAACCGCCGCCACATGAAGAGCCTGGTTGGATGTGTGGCTTCGGGGTTTGGCATATTGGACAGTTCCAATCGGCAAGCCAAGAGCTACAGGCTGAGGCGCATCGCGTTCCATGTCATCGTGGTGTTTTTTTTCATGAGTGCCGCATTGTGGTTGTTCCGTCTCCGGCATCCTGTCTTGGGTACCTCACCGAGGAATTTGTGGCAGTGTGTATCATTGCATCGTCCGTCATAACGTCACACATGCACAGTGGGATCATGTGGAACAACTAGAGTTTAGAGCAGAAGAGGCAACAGTCTTGAGTCTTGACCATTCCTCAATGAGACACTCAAGCCCTGGACAGGCGAAGCTGCGTGGCCTGAAGCAACACCTTGAGGTGGTGACTTTCGAATATTGGGCTTGAAGTCCTGAGACTGTCGGGAGGTGTGTAGCAGGCCCGTGGCTGCATGCTCAAGGCAAATTTGTAAGCGATTTGGATCGCAGCTTCTCCGAGAAATCGTGCCCCGGATGTGCGGGAGGCGGATAAAGACTATCTGCCGAAGCTTGCATTCACGGTTCACAAGAAGGTGGGAGGATTGGAGCTTGCATCGGGTCTTGTCAAAAAGGGCTTTGATCAGGGCCGCGGGTGGACGGTCTGAAAGTCAGCTTGGTCGCACAGGTGCTGAGCCGAGGATCGCCGGACAAAGTTTCGTACCCGGTCCTTCAGGTGTTCAGCACCTCGGTCTGCAACGTGGCGATGTAGATACCGCAGACGGAGAGAGACATGTCTTTGCCAGGTTCTGTTTTTCCTAGCACGCTTTACCACCCTTGCCCTTTTCTTCAGGACCCCCTCTGGTCACTGCGAAAGAAGAAGCCTGAACCCTGCAATGTGGGAGGAACACCTCTGTGGCCGAGGCCGGGCCTTCTGTAGCCCCGAGCTGAAGGAAGGCGAGCGCCGCTTGGTCCCGAGGCAGCAAGTCGCAGCAAGGAATCTTCGAGTTTTAGTCGGCTTTCGGGTTTTGGGTGACTGTTTTCTTTATGTTTCAACCCATGATTCTATTGCTCTGGGGTCCAGTCTGGGGGCCAAAGTCTCTTCGGGATTCGGGCTTTAAGGTCATATGGTCGATGCGTTCGGGTTTGTCTTGTTTGACTGCATGTTTAAATGTAATCAAATGTCGGCATCCTTCTCACAGTCTCCTGTGCTGCCGTTCTACCCTGTAGCGAGACAACTAGGACGCGAGCTTTTGGTTCCCCTCCACCCTGACGTTGCAGGATAATGACAGGCCCCTTACCACTAGAAAGGCTGGCAGGCACAACGCGAACGGTACTCCTCAATACTCACACCGTTGTACCGTCAAGCAAGATAGTGCAGGAAAACAGCCACATAGAAGATGAGCATGGTTTTGTGAATAATGGTTCCAAGATATGCTAAGCACCGTGTTGAGGTTCGGGTCTCTCATGTTTTCACCGACCTAAGACATGTAGCCCGAAGCCAGAACCGCAAGAGAGCTTGAGGTTTTCTATGCGTTTAACGAGCTCTGCCGGCCTTTGCATAAAGATCCGCAGAGCACTCGCAGCAAGTACGTCCGCCATGCCGCCTGGCAGTTCATGAAGCCCGGCTGAAGGTGGTCTTTGCTCTTATTCTGGCTTCAGCCGATCACCTCATGATTCGTCCGCATACCAGCGGGGATTGCAAAACGGGCTCTAAATCATGAAGAGATCCGTAGTCGCCTGCAAGCTGAGGAAGTCCGTGACGACCGTCGAAATGAATGACAGAGAGAGGCCGAAGGGCATCACCACTACCACCACTACCACCACTGCCACCCCTACCACCGCTACCGCTGCCACCGCTGCCACCGCTGCCACCACTGCCATCGCTACCACTGCCACCGCTAACAGCCCTACCAGCACCACCAGCACTTACGACGGTGCCACGTTTACGGCTGCGACTCTAACTGCGACAACGATGACTGCTACGACATACTACATACTACCACTATGCTACCGCTGTTGTCATTATATTCCGTAGTAGAACTGACAGCAGTTTTTGTCTCGGAAAAGCAGCTCTACCCTCGGATATGACAGTGCGATCAGTGCGATCATGATTCTAGAGTCTGTTCTTGTCCCATCATCGTTGTCGGTGCTTTGTGGTGCTTTCAGCAACGTTGAGATGACTGCACAAACATAGATAAACATAGCAGATGTTGAGCAGCTAGTTGATACTAATTGCCCTGAATATCGGCCCTGGTTGGGTGTTGTAGCACGTCTGTTGGACTGGTTGCAGGGATTTCTACGTGCGCTTCTGCCGGAAGCACTCCCGCAGCTCGAATGACGCCTCTTGGTCAGCTGGCAACATTGGATGAATGCAAGACATGCTTTGTGAGCTGTGCACGCGAATATTGTGAACCTGAACCCCGCCCTTGCTGGCATCTGTTACAATGGTCTTCGTGAAGATGGCAGTCGCGAACCATCATCAAATCCGGATTGCAGGATCTATCGCGCTGCCGGTTCGTCCCCCACTGAAACGCTGCTTTGCTGAGTTCAGCCAGCCAGACCTTCTGTGGCCTAAACCAGTTCTAAGCACAGCTGCTGGCTCCTGCTCCTGTTGCTGCCGTGCGTGCGAGAAATTCGATGCAGTTGTCGCGGTTGCGACTGTGCAAGAATAACGACAGCTGCAGCAGTTGTCACTGTAGAGCAGATGAGCTGAAGCCAACAGAGAGGGACGGGATGGTTTGTCGTTCTCAATCCAGCCATCAGCATGGACCAATGGAAGCAGCACGGAAGCCTAAGCTCAGGTGTACTGCACATGAGACCCGAGTTGCAGCCAAGGAAGGACTATTGGGATGATCTGATGTCCAAATGGGAGCTGGCGATGAGGGGGCGCCAGTCTCTCCAAAGCGTTGAGCAGAAAAAGCACGATCTGGACAGATTCAAGCGGTGTAGCCTGACGAATGCCCCATATTGCCCCACACCGAAGAATCCTTGCTTGTGGGTAGGACTTCTCCAAGAACCTACCATTCAGGCTCCGAAACAACGAAGCTTCGCATGTGCGGCGAAACTAAGGACTGTGAGCACAACGATCGCCAGCCCCGATGATGAGCTCGTGTTGAACTCAGAAGGGTTTGGGCGTCTCTGTGGCTCCGATTGCTGGGTCAGTTTTTCAGCAATGGGAACACGCAGAGACCTCGCAGCGACGTGGGCCGCATTACTAAAGCTGTTGTACAGGCATGCAGTGCATGATGGCTTGCGACGACTGAAGCTCCGAGGATTATCTTGCCGTGAGATGCACCCCCCCCAAACCTCGAACTGGACATCCTAAACACGGGTCTGAGTCTCTAATTGGCGTCTGAAACTGGCAAGCCGAGCCCATCCGAGCCCCTGCCTTGTGCAACGACCTCGACGCCCAAAGGATGCGCTCTTGCATCGCGTGGACGGCGTGGAGCGACGACTGATCCGGGGCCCAGCCTCCGATCGCCTGGAGGCCCTGCACTGGAAATGGACCTCGGGTCTGATCGTTTCTGTCAAAGCAGTAGTAATTAAACTGCCTGACAGTTTCGTGAGGGGCTTCAAGCTTTCAGGCCTTCACGTTGTTTTGTCTCTCCAGTTGGAGTCTGAAACAAGCATGTGCAGGCCTGCTTCCCTTCATGTGTCCAAGTCGTCAGGGCATCGCGTCCGCACTGTCCCACGCGCCCGCACGGGCTGCGAAGGCGGATGGAGATGAGCCGTTGATGGGCACTGCGACCCTTGCATGTCATGCCAAAGCTCCCTCCGATTCCCTCCGCAATGCACGAGAACCAAATCGAACATGGCAACAACCACGCATCAAATCCTTGTGTTCGCCGCAGGTGCAAGGTCTCGCCTTTCTGAGTGTGGCAATGTAGCTCACCCCTCCGCGAGCCTTCCAAGCTTGATTCAGGTCTTGTGCCCAACCAAACGGTTGTCATCGGGAATTACTCACCAGGATGGTCTCAATCTTGTATGTGTTTTTTGGTTTGCAGAGAGACCTATCGGAATCTACGTCGGGCTGGCACTCTGCGAAGTTAAGAGCCGCACCGAAGACAGCCGTGCAGAGCTGGAAGAGGCATAGCCGGCATAGCCTAGGCTCGCAGGCTGGCCCCAGTTGAAGGTTGGTTATCGTTGACATCTTTCTTCTGCTTGTGGGTCTCAGCAGATCTGGGAGTGGAGATTAGCTTGCATGGATGCTTCCAAACACAGCAGACAGTGCGCGAGCAGTCTGTCGCGGGGCGCGTCCCCGTTTGCTAACGACTTGCTCCTGGCCGAACCGCTTGGCATGGGAAGAAACATGTTAGGCCTTGCCAGCAAGCGTTGATTTGAACATTGGCCCAGTGGATTCTGGGCACTGGAGCCTCTCAATGTCCTCTCAAGGTCCACGTGATGCAGCCCTTCATGACATCGCCTGGCATGGAAGAGTTTCAGCATGGTCCGGACCTTTTCAGGCTCGGATTCGTTTTTTTCTCCGCAACCGGCAGCAAAGGTCTCGGCGTGTTCCTGGGCTATGACGGCAAGGAAGATGTACTGTCAGGCCAGTTTTGAAGCGTCCTTGCGTGGAAGGTTTCCCGGAAGTTTAGCGAGAGTGGGGCTCTCACAGCACTTCATACTCGTAGGTGGCTTCAGGCATGGGGCCTCGAGATCCTCTAATGTTTCTACAGCTACGAGACAATTTCTGCCAAGGGCCGGTGGCCGAAAGCTGGGACGAGGCCTGCTGCCGCCTTAACCTGGCTGTACTGTTGCCATGTTTTTGCCGACCTCTGAAGTTCCGCTTGACTGCGAGAGGCTACTAACAGCAAAACAAACACCTTACAGCGCCTCCAAGGCGTGACGATGGCATACCGGAAAGGAAGTGGCGTCAGCGGAAAGGCTGGGTCGCCTTGCTGCAATGTCTTCGGGTTCCGACATATTCCGGACCTGAATGACACAGGACGGGCATTGACAGCGATCAGGGAACAGAAAGCCTAAGAGCGAGGACTCGCCATCATGTTAGATCAGCATGACGACAGACACATACCAGTGGCGAAGATGATAAGCAGCAGGCCAAAGCTGAACCAAATGAGCCTGTGCTGTCCCGGCTCTCCCTCGTCCTTCTTGAGTTTTACACCTTCGAGTCTTCTGCAGGCCGTTACCTTCCCAGCTTGCCGGGGCTCGGCCTTCATCACAGCAGAGCTCGGGCCCTGTGTGGACTTTCGGGTGGCCGGGGATTATCCAAGGCTGGCCACAACCAAACCATGTCAATGTTGGAAGAAGACTCCTATCATCTGCAGCGCGCAGGAGTAGGAGTAAAGTCCCAAACCCTGGAAAGGGAAGCAGGCGAGTCATCCAGGAAGGATGAACGAGTGGAAGTTCTCGCCGTTTGCGACATTTGGCCATGCCCCCGCCCGCACCACTCCCAGCCACCCACCGGCCGAGGTTCCGCTCCGTGCGGCCTGTGGTCTCTTCGGATCTGATGCTTGCGGCAGGGGCACTCAGCGCTCGGAGAGCTTTGGATTTTCGGTCATCTCTTTAAATCGTGTCTCGAGGACTTGGAATTTGAAGATCGGGTTCCCAGTACCACTCTGCGACGGCATGCCCATGGCATTCCGTGCTCAGGAGCCCAAGAAGCTCCTCGTCGACGGCAAGCAGGTGGACTGCAGCGACTTCGTCCACGGAAAGGCCTCGGAGAGTCGAGAAAAAGATCAGAGCTCCGAGCCCCGCGAAGGCAACAGAAGAGTAGTGACGTGGCACAGTTCGCTGTTAGGGTCGGGTTCGATTCCTTGGGAACCTCTGTCAGGAGATAGAGTTCACCCTCAGCACCGGCGATTCATGGCTTGTGGTCTTCCCACCCGGGATGGGATGGGTCGGGATCCCAGATCCCAGGATCATGCCGAACCATTTTGATTGCTAGCGCTGTGCCGGCATAGTGTGGCAAGTGGGAATGATGACATCTCTCGTCCCAGTGCCCCTTTACGCCTTGCTCGACGGAGACTCACTACTCAGGTCTGCAAGGCCTGGCCCTTCCGGCTGCTGGCTGCGAAGCCGACTCCGCCGAAAGGCCCCCCGGCCCGTGGTTTCATCTCCTGGTAGGCAGAGGCAGAGGCAGGTCTGGAGCAGAATTTGCAAGGCAGCACCGCAAGACACGTCACCGGCCTACCAGGTTTCTCTAGTGACTCTTTGGCTACGGCTTACTTGCCAAGATCTTCGCGTGTGAACACTGCACACACACACACACACATCAACAAGGCAACTGCAGTCTTGGCACTTCACACCTTCCAACCTGTACAAAGCTGTGTTCCGGCTTAGGGCTTTTCGTGGGCCATCTTACATTTGTAAGTGGCGATCATGGCGCTGGGTAGCAATGCCATGGCTTTCGGCCTGGCGGTATACCGTTCGGCGGATCACCGCCGAGCGGCACGTGCGGTGGCGGTCGTGGTGCTTCTCATGCTAGGCCGCCTCTGGCAGGGCATGCAGCGGCGCTTGTATGGTGTCCACCGCATAACCCTCCCGAGCCAGCTTCTTGCCAGCAAGTGAAAAGGGTTCCAGAAGTCTCATCCGTCATCTACGAGTGCGTCGCTTTACGGGTTGGCGACTTCGTGACGTATCCGGGCAATTCAGTCGGGCAAATTATTGGCATCGATGACGATGACGGTTTGATTGTCCGCACTGACCACGGCCGCAAGGCCGTTTGGTACATAAGCAAGTGCACCCAAGCCCTCAGCGCGGGGGACCGCGTGCAATACCCCTGTGGGGAAGTGGGCACCTTGATGGAGTTCGATGCGGATGGAGATCTGAATGTGCGCAAAGAAAATGGCACCACTGCGAGGTGGTATGCCCGCACTTCTCCACAACCGTACTCGACTTTGTCTCCCACACTGAGGAGCCTCGTTAGTTGTGGGCTTCGATTGCGACGGAGATATCATGGTGGCAACACCCAGGGGGCGCAAAGCCACGTGGTTCGCGCAGAAATGTCATTGACTTTGTTGAGTCCTGGCATTGTTTTTGTCATGTTCTGGCGAAGTCTAAACACCGCCTGCAGCTAAATATTGCAGGGTTGATCGTTATCGTGCATTTCGTTTCACCCCTACTTGGCATCTGTTTCACAACTGCCAGAAGCATCGCTTGCAAGGCCGGTGAAAGTTGCGGGGGAGAACGCTGCGGGGTCACACTACCCTCATGCATCGTTGCACGTGTTCCTACGGAGCAGGACCCGCTGTTGTCGTGAGTGCAAGCCATCCATTGTGACAGGAGCGGCGGTCCAGCTTGCCATGCTGAAGGGCAAAAACCCAGGCAGCTTGGCTTTGGGGCTGCGTCGCTTGAGAACTTAAGCTTTTTTATGATCACGATGGTTTTCATGGTCGCGACGATGATGGTGGTGCTTTTCGACGGCGACAGCAATGTCGATGGTGGTGTGGACGTTGTGACGAAGGGGTTGAACATGATCCTGGTGATGATAGCGATGTTGTTCGCGATTTGGATCAAGATTGCAGCATGAGGATGTTGGCAAATTTTTTCAAGCTGGCGCTGCGAACCCAGGCTTGGACGTGCAGCGCTGGCATTCCTTGGTTCGCCATCACGCGGGTGCATACCCAGCTGTGGGCTCAAGGGTGCCGAGTGTAACACGGCCTTTATGCCCCTCGTGGGCATCGTGGCCGATTTCGATAGTAGTCGACAAATGTTGGAAAGCATCAGAGTCAGACATCCTCGAAGCAAAAGTGCCGGCAGCCAAGGTCGCCTCGGGCCTCAACTTCAAGGTGGAACGGAAGCGATCACAATGTAGCGGCTGTCCCGGCCGAAGAATCTCCGTCCTCTTGAGACAGGTCGGTCTGAATGCAGATGACGCAGAGGTGGGAAGCAAGAGATATTTCACGATCGCGAGATGGTGAATGCAGATTCTGCTGTGCAGGTTTCAGGAGGCAATGCAATGTATAGGCACTGCAGTGTAGGTGCAGAGGGCTTCAGGGTGATTTTGCAACGGTTGTTCAGGCCGGGCCATGCTGCATGAGTTGTGGGAGGTTGAGAAAACGAAGAAGTCCAAATCTAAAGCGACTTCGACTGTATTTTGGATTATTAGCTGCTGTAAGCTGGTGCAGGGACGCAGTGTGTTTGCCAGTAGTGTCCACCCAAAGGGACACTGGGGTCTGCCTGGGGACAGCACTGCTGTTCAAATGGCCTTCAGGTCAGTTTCAACTGGGCAAACTACGTTCGCACCGTGCCTGGTTACCCCGAGAAGGCAGCTGCAGAGCGGCTTGTAGCTAGAAGGCTAGAAGACATTGCAGAGAATTCACGCATTCTGCTCGCAACTCCCACTGTCGCAGATATGCTAGAGACTTCATTGCTGCGTTGTGGCTCAAAGAAGATGTCCTTGTTGGGCACTTCACTATGAGCGACCGTTTTCTAAGAACACATTCCATTCTGGCCTGCGGGGCGCGTGGCGCCCCAGAGATGTGGCTGCTGCTGTTCCTTTCAGTTGCAGCCGGCTACAGGCTGGCCGCGTGAGCTGCATTGTCGGGCAATTGTTGGAGAACACAGTGCGCAGCTTTGTACATCCCCCTCGCTGCTAGGGAGGATGTAGCCTTGGAGCTGGACACGGACACAGAGGTCAGCCGCGCCATTCGGCCCCTCGGCTTCGGTCAGGGTCGGACTGACACGACACACAAACATGCCAAGCCGGTGGATTGCCGGCTCTGCACTTTCTCTTTATTGTTTTTGTTTCTTTACTATTAGTGTAGCTTTTCTGTCGCTCGCGGTTACAGCCGCAGGTCTAGGTCGGTCAACGGGTTCGCAAGAAGCTTCTAGACTCTAACCGCCAACCCAAATCGTTGTTCATGCACACCATTTCAAGCTCCCTCAAGGCACCACGACCAGCTTCGGAACGCTGCAAGCCTTGCTTCCCATGAGCAGGGCACTGCACACGCCTTCTCTGCTCCCTGTCTGCCCTTCAACTTCCGAGTTTGGGAATCGCCACGCTTGGGGTCTGTTCAGCCCCTATAAACCTAGACCCTAAACTAAACCCTTCAAAGGCAAGAACAACTCTAAAATCTCAAACCCTAAATCCTCAGCCGAGGAGCTTCATTTCTCGGAGATGGCCGAGCTCATCAGCGACTTCTCATCTCCAGTTTGGAGCCTCGCTGACGAAGTTTGGGGGCTGTTCCAGGGTTTGAGCTTAGGGTTTAGGGCTTTAGGGTTCAGGGTTTAGGGGTTTAGGGGGTTTAGGGTTTAGCAGCATCCCAAGGAAGCATCGTTATTTGTACAACCTCCTGTGAGAGCTAGCATCAACAAGAGTCCCAAATGTTGTGGCGATGGTCATGACGCCGAATACCACTCTTGTTTTCAGTGTTTCCATGCATTGCCGCCTCGGCTCGGAAGTGAGAAGTCCGACGTGTCGCGGGATGCATCGTTGGAGGACCGCTACAGCAGAGAATATTGCATCCTCGATGCTTCACGAGCAGCGCCTGAAGGTGGGATTTGTGTTCTGCTTGCGATGAAAAACCCTAGTACCCAATAGTACACTACACAATACTATACTTGCAGTATCACGGATACTTGAATGTTGAATGGTCAGCTACTTGGCTGTATGAACGCTAGGCAGGTTTCCCCAACGGCCTCCACGACGTGCAGCCGAACTCGGTGCTGCTACTTGGCACGAGGGTAGTTTCAAAGACGAAGGTTTGCAGGTTTGGATTCTGTTTGTACTACCAGTACTTGGATCACATAGATTCATAGAATCCGCACATACACATGCGATGTCAGCGCTTGATTCATGCCTTCTCGGATCCGAAACATCTCGGGTCCCCAACACTATATGACTTAGGATGAACCCTAAACCCTAAACCCTAAACCCCAGGCGAAGGAAAAGAGGTGATAAAAAAAAACCCTAAACCCTAAACCCCAGGCGAAGGAAAAGAGGTGATAAAACAACCCTAAACCCTAAACCTACATGGCTTAGGATCTCTTAGGCCGCCTATGGGGGGGAACAGCCAGGCAGCTTGGAGACGAGACAAATCTCACGGATGAGGAAGCGATAGACAGGGTGATCCGTCGCTTGGCTTTCATGGGCAATTTTCAAATTAGGGTCCCTTTTAGGCTCCTTTTTATAAGCCCCAAAAGGGGCCCTAATTTGGAGAACTACCCTCATACGCTTCTGAGTTTCTGGCAGGATGCCTCTGAAATGTTATGTCTCACTGCGCGGCCATCGCTATTGAGAAATTTCCTTGCCTACACGTCCACAGTACCTAGCCCCAAGATCCTGAGGCCATGGCGTGCTTTCCCAGCGGCAACGCCAGGCGCTGGCCCGGGAGCACTTGACCGTGCAGCGTGCCATAGCCGCCGGGCCATGAACAGAAAAATACCATTGCCTCTTACTATGGATTTGAAGTGCCGTTGTGACTGCTTGAAAATTGCTGATCATCAGCATGTACCGTTTCTCTTGGTGATTTTGGATGTTGGGTATGCCATGCGGTTTCACGGTTTTTCGGTCAGATCCGCAAGCAGAGCCAAGGCCAAGGTCCTTCACCTGGACCTGGACTATGTGGGAGGCGCAAACAGGGCCTCCAGAGGGCCTCGGAGTCGGAGGCTCATTTCGATTCTTCTGGGGTTCTCGGTGCCGTGCTGCCTCTGAACTTCCAGACGCATTCAGGTTGAGAGGGCCGGATGGAAGAACGCAAGCTTTGGGTTTTCGATCTTGCACGGCGGAGTTGAAAGGTTCGTGAGTCCGGATGGCAAGCCGGCAGGTCATGGTGGCTCTTTTGCCCAGAATCTTCAAGGGCACCGCCATGGCCACCACCATCGACACAAGCGAGGTTTGGGACGCTATCCTGCTCAACTTTCGGTACACCGGAGACGTCTTTCAGTGTGTTAGTAAGCCTGAGACCAGTCTTGATTGGTTGATGGGTCGTGAACGAAAGTTGTGGCACGGAGCCGGGTGCTGTTCACGTGCCGACGTTGCTCAGAGTTTGTGAACATGGCTCTCCTGCTCCCCCTCATCACCATCATCATCATGATGAATAAGCATGATGATATGGTTAGTGCTAGTGTTATTATCATTCTCCTCATCATCCTCCTCATGTCATCCTCATCATCATCATTCTCCTCATCATCCTCATCATCCTCGTCATCCTCATCATCCTCATCCTCCTCATCCTCATCATCAGAGAAGCGGAGTTCCCAAAACCTTCCTTTGCAGGCAGGGCCAAGGCCTCCTCCGCTCCGGCCGAGGGGCCCTCCGATGCAGGCGAATGCCTTGCCCAGGCGGGGCCCCGGCCCGGGGAGGTCTCTTTTTCAGGGTCTTGGCTTCAAGGGGCGTTTTAGGTCCCCCCCTCTTGGGATGTGACATGCCACTTAGCCTTCGGGGAGGGTGCCGAGACATGCCTGAAACCGCGATGTTCTTCTGACAAGAGACAGGTCGGAACCGGCCTAGACAAGGATGAGTTGAAAGCGGTGTTGCAGCCGCATGGCACAGAAAAGCCTCTGCAGTGCAACACCGTTTCGGTTTACAACTCCAAGTTGTGCCCATAGCTTTATCAGCAAAGCGATGATAGTCGTTCAGGTGCAGACTTCGGTTTCCGCAGAATTCTGTACCTGTTCATTCCTCGGTTCATCTCCCGATGTCGGGGTTGCAGTACAAGAAGATATGCAGGCAGTGCGAGGCCTCAGAGACCGTGACTGAGGGCAAGAGGACACGGAACCGATTTGAGCCATGTTTCAAGGAAGAAGGAGACGACGGCCAACATCGGATTGGACGTTGTGAATAAGATGGAGAAGAACCTGACGCCCGCATGCAACCGAGATTTGGTGCGACTGCCGCGTTTTTGGTTTCGCTGCCTGTTGAGATGTGGTGGATTTTCTGAAGAAAGTCAGTCAAGTTCTGACTTGGTGGCTGAATCAAACGTGGGCCATGGTGTAGAGTCTGCGTGGGGTCGGTGATCCAAGGAAGCAGACTGTCACCGAAGGGGCCGCCAAGCTTGCAAAATGTGGCTTGTGGCACACAAGATGCCGTCCCGATCATAGATGGGTAGAGAAACACCTGAGACAGGAGCCGTTTGTTTACAGTAGTGTGCACATATGCATAGTCGACAAGAGGCGTTGGCTTTGAGTGTACCATGTCATGCTGGAAGATGTCAACAGCAGCTTGGTCCTCACCTATCAAGCAACCAAGGTGACGAATGCTTCGCAGGCTCTGTACAACTTTGTGACTAAGCGGCTGGTCTGGACGATTGCCGTGCTGCTTGGATGCAGGGGCTGATTGCAGAACGGGCTGATTATGCGATTATGAGTATGTGGCCTCTTTGCGTTTCGATACTGTGCAAGGAGTGTCTACTACTTTAGTCTTCTTAGTCGCTGTTTTTAACACCACGACCGCCACCACCGCCGCCACCGCCATCACCACAACCGCCATAACCACCACCGCTGCTACCATGACAACTGCGACAACGCGATGACTCCACCACAACCTCACCGAGGAAGACGAGGGCGAACACTTTTGTTACCTCGTTTACAGGCTTTGTGGAGTATTCGTCTTATCCTTTTTCTTCATCCGGTTTTCACAGAGAGAGAGAGAGAGAGTTGCCCCTTCAATCCATTTGCTTGCACTTTCCCTCTTTTGCTTCTTTCACTATTGGCACCCGCAAATGGCGGGGGCGCACCTGCGCGCGGTGTAGGGGGTCTCCCCCTGCACCACAACCCTGTGGAAAGAAAGAGTTGCAACTCTTTCAGGGATGCTGTCTGCTCTTGCGAAGCCATCCAAGGTCAGGTTTCCGTCGTTGCTGCTGGTTTCGGTGTTCGTAGTCGTTCATTGTTTTATTCCTACAGTATCCACAATGCATGTGAATTTGCAGGAAGGCCTTCCCGATCCCTTGGGCGTGGCCAAGCATTCTTTTCGGCTGCGGGCCGCTGTATCAGTGCATCAAGGAGTGTCGGAGGGTTGGAACTTGTGGAAAGACTGTAGCATGTTTTGCGTGCGGGAGAGCTAGCGGGAGGGGAAGGACGGAGGGTGAGCCTCCCTACCCACCACACCACACGGGGTGAGCTCTGTGAAAGGTTCATGAACTTGCCATGCCGCTCACATGGACACATGATCATATGATCGCATTCTCATATCTCGCTCACACTGCTCGTGTCGAACTTTCTGAGAGCAATGGTAAGCATGCATGATGTTCCCTGGAGGAGCTAGTCGTGATCGTTGAGCCCTTGCGCCAGCTCATCTGGAAAACAGTTGCGGCCATGGCCACTGTCCCAAAAAGACTAAGGCTAGCACCAGAATAATAGCAAACTGAATCTCCCAGAATAGCAGAATAGCCTCAGTCCGAGCAAGTGGCAATGTCACAGAAAGTACAGGTCGAATTCGGGTGATCTGTTGCAAGAGGGTGTCGCAGTCTGTGGATTTCTCGTGCGTTGAACTGCTGCGATTTCAGATGTGTTTTTATTGAAACCTGGCGGAACTGAATGCAGCGGGATTTGGAAACGAAGTGGTCATTACCAGCACTCTCCGCCTGCGCTGTCTTTCAACACATGGCTTTCTGCGAGCCCTCCCTCAAGCTTACACACTGATGCAGTGGCGGGTGGCGTCCTTCACTGCTTTGGGAGGGATCTTCAGTTGAGTTGGCCACCGTTTGCTGAGACTCCACAGTCGAATGAGACCCAGGCGAAGCTAGTGAATTGGATGCTTGACACCTTCACGAGCTACTTCGGAGGCGAGAAGAAGCAAGTGGCTGAACCAGTGCCATGGCAGCCTGGCAGTGTAGGGTTTGGGCTTTGAAACTGGACCAGGGGTCCGGGGTCGGGGCGGGGCGGTGGGCGGGCGGATTGGGCCGGGGGGGGGGGGGGGNNGGGGGGGGGGGGGGGGGGGAGTTGTTCGCGCTGGTCGATGTCAGCTGCAGAGTTCAGAGATTCTCTGAACTGATCAGAATGCCGACCTGGAGCCCAACCTGCACCATCTCTTCAGTGATGCAGAGATTCTGGGGCTGGACTGCATTAAGCAACTGGGCATGCAGCTTCTTTGGGTGGTCCAGCATCTGTGGGGTTGAGTAGCAAAGCTCTTTCCATCAAGCCCAAATGTGAATGTATTGAGGTGTTCCGCGAGACTTGCTGCCGGTATCACCGTCGATGCGATTCCTCCCTTAGCCGTCTCAGTTCTGACGCCTAGCTGATGGACTTTGTCTTGCGTCCTTCTTGCGCGACTGATCGAAGGGTGGTGTTGCTTGCTCTCTTCGCCACCCTCGAACCAAGAAAGACTGTTCTCGCCTAGGACCAACTCTGCGACGATCACGGAGATTGTTGGCTCAGAGAACAACGTGGTGAAGCAGTGCTATGGCACATGCCTGAAAAAGCAAATGCAGGTCCTGAATCGCATTATCACTGGAGGAGGTGGGGTTCGGACGACTTGGATAAGCAAGTTTGCATCGTCATCATGGGTTCGGTTTTCATTTTGAATTCCTGTTGGTTTCATGGCCTTGGCAGGCAAGGCGGACACGGACCAGTACTTCAAGCGTGGCAACTGCAACCAGCACGCAGTCGGCATGTGCCTCGTACTAGAGAAGACACGGGAGTGCAAGATGGAGGTCCTGGCAGACGGCAAGCTCAGAACAGAGGCAACCTTCAAGGAGGGTGCGGACGCACAGCGCAACGTCTGCAACGCTCTGAAGGGCGTTCACCTTCACCTCATCCGAGACGAAGAGAGGGGCATCATCTGTCCTGAAAACAAGCACAAAGGGAGCAAGATGGACTTGGGCCATGCCTGCCACAAAGTGATGGACGAGCTCATGCTCTACAACCAGATGTGCGAATCCCACGAAGAGGAGCAGGGCTGGACCTCCTGGGCCCTGACAGGACTGGCATAGCGTGACAAACTAGCTCACAGCTAGCTTGAGTCAGAGTCGGCGAGAGAGTCGGTGTGTCTTGCCTCCAGCCTGTTTCACGCCGCAGGAGGCACGGTTCCTCAGTACAAGGACGAGAAGCCGATCAATTCCTGGGATGACGCAAAGTGCTTGGGCAGCCATGTTATTGAGCCGCAGCATCGGAACACGAGGGACAGATGCTGTGCGACGTGACATATCAGACTGCATTCATCTGAGTTTCTGTCTTCAGCACCGTCTTGTCCCAGCTGTCAGCAATCTGTCGCCTCAGGCACAAGTGCCTCGAGCTTTTCGGCTGCACATCCCTGTTGACCAAGCCCGACAAGCCAGATGTGCAGAGAGGCCGGGCAAAGCCTTGTAGTTGTGCATGCAGATATTCAGAATGTGCCGCAGCGACGAGCAATCTTGCAGGTCTGGAAGCTTTCAAAAACGTTCTCAAAGGGATCTTAGACAGTGCTCCGCAGCTTGGCAAGGTTGACTGTAACAGGTTTCATGTTAGCTGTGCAGCGCGGACTCAATCAGAAGCCGTTGAAGTGCAGACACAGAGCTCCATATGACTCAGTCTTGGCATGTAGAACTTTATTAATAATAACAACAACAACAACAATAATAATAATAATAATAATAATAATAATAATAATATATAAACTCTATTTCTGCGCCAATCTTGCCCCCCTCGCCCCGCCAACAGGCCACGGCAATGCCTCTTAGGGTCTCTTATGCAAATCTGAGTCTTCAAGCTGGTACAATGTAAATTGAGCAGCCAAGCAATCTACTAAGCTCCCAACAAATTCATCAGGCCGTCAAGACTCATTACTATAGAAGAGTAATGTGCGGAAGTGCAATGGTATCTCAGAGTCCCAGATACGATGATGCAGACGGAGAGCACGAAGCACTCGCACACGAATTCACAGGTCCCATTCAGTCTTTACAGTACCGTGGGAAGCTAAGAACACCGTACTATACCCTCCTCCAAATATTGTAGCCATGTAGCCCTGAATACGGTAGTTTCATGTTCGCACGATGACCAACTGACACTGTAATTGCATGCTCGAGGTCCAGTGGTGAAGGAAAGCAGCGGCAGTCGCAAGCCTTGCTCGAACGAAGCGTGCAGCAGCAAGACCAAGTGTAATTGCAATGCTGCAGTACCACAAGAACATCACCGCAACATAGTATGATCAGTATGAGCACCTAGTCATGGCTCCTATCCAGATGGCAGTACACCCTCGCCACCCATCCTTTAAGCACTCAAGGCGAGACTTCGAAAGGGATCAGATCATGAAAACCGTGGACGAGTGGAGGTCCAAGTCTATGGCCGGAGCGTCCCTTGGCTTTTGGGATCACTCCGACTTGGCCCGAAGCTGATAGTCGGCGATGTCGGAGAAGGCTGCTGTAGTGATTAGGCAGGTCTCGATGCTGTGAAGGTGAGCAGCTTCACTGGGCACTGAGGGATGCCTTCGAGATCGTCGCACAGGAGTGGGTGGCGCACGAGAGCGAGGAAGAGCGCATGGCCTGGGTCCGAGACGACGAGAAGCTCAAAAAGATCTTCGAGTAACTTTCGCCTGCAGCTGTGGGGGCTTCGAGCTTGGGGTACAGGTTGATAAGGTTGCCCATGCAACAGCCTTAAGCTACGGCCTCGCATGCTTGACATGAAGCTCGCGACATCTCTGCAAGGCAAGACGTTTGGAGGGACCACTGCTTCGCATTTGGCAAGCCCATGACCACCGAGTTCGATAGCTGCGTGGCCTGGTTTTAGGCCTTGACATGGTGCATCTCCTCGGGTGATCAACTCCACGGCTTCATCATATCAGTGATGGTAGTCAGTAGCTTGTATACAGAGTTCTGAAAAGGAGCGACGCCAATAACAGCAGCAACAGCTCCTGTTTCGCAGTTTCTTCCAGAACCGCAGACAAAGCCAGGCTTGTACAAGAACTACGCAAAGCCGGACATGGCCTTCTTCGATGCCCTCACGCGGGAGATGGGCCTCACGGAGCCTGGCCAGAAAGCACGAGTCCCATTGCAGCAGCATACTACTACAACTCTGGCTATGACGAGGACAACAACGACGACAACAGCAGGAACAACAACAATTACTACTGCACTCCCACTACTACTTACTACCACCGCCACCACCACCACCA
>CAJNDV010019824.1:47718-58734 GCA_905221635.1 Symbiodinium sp. CCMP2456 | reverse complement strand
CTACTGCTACTGCTACTGCTACCAGCAGAACACAATGACCGAAATGCCGGACCCCAATGCATCACCTGAACACTTAGATGCAGACTGAGAAACTGGAATGCCCAGGGCACCTGGACGCAAGGCAATGGGGACTGGCACATGAAACCCTGTATTCGCCGCTGCATTCAGAACAGTCGAGACACTGCGGCGCTGTCCAGCAAATACCATAATCGGGAGTCTGGCAGTGACTGAGCGCTGTTGTCCGGGACACAAGGCACAAAGTCCATCGGGAGACTCAGGGAACCAGGACCACTACGACAGAGTTTCCCAGTAGTGCTTTCCAGCAGCACAAGCCTAAGCCATCAAAACAAATCAAGAATACAAACCTGAGCATATCCCAGCCTTTCGAAAGTTCATGCTGAGACCTCCGCAGCCAGGCTGTACCATCCCCGGGCCATTCCTGGAGATTCGTATCCTGGATCGAACTGTCCCCGCAAAGTTTCGCGCGGCCACACAAGACATGTTTTGTGCGGGCCCAAGGTACTATGAAAAAGCTATTGCAGAGATGTCCCTCAGAATGCAGCTCCACGGGTACAAGATCAAGGACAGTCATGGTTGTTATTCTCTTGTGCAGCATCCTAACCCGACATGTGCAGGAGCTTGATTATGTTGTGCAGAAGCGACAGCAAAAGGCTTTGTTCGTTCCGGTCTTAGCTGCTCGAAGCTTATGGGTGAGCACTCGTTCTGCCAAGCAGCAGCCAGCGGATTGACTCGGAGGTTCGCCCTGAAGAGATGACGGATTGCCCTTTATGGTTGGTGTTTGGTGAAGTGCTCAGTGTGTATTTCTTGATCGTGCCTTCGACACCACCGCTCATCTATAAAACTACGGTTGGAGAAATGCCAGTGTCGCAAAGACGTTGTGGTGACCCGTGGGCCATGAATTAGCCCTCAAAGAAGTGTGCGCCATTGTCTTTTTCCCAGAAAGCCTCTCAAGATTCGCACCACACCCACCCTGTCGAACCCTGTCGGTTGTCAACGTAGAAATTGGATTTCCACTGCTTTCGTAGAAGCTACTAGCCGTGCCGTTTCGCAAACGATGCAAGATGACTGAGCCAAGCAACTGAATGTTCAGCTGCGTTGAAGGTAACTTCAAAGCTTCAAAGGACCAGCTGTGGAGTCTGCATTTTGTCGCCGCACAGTGCGAAGTCGCATGAATGCGCGGCGGCAGTCTCATTTTCAGTCCGTGCGGTGAGTCTGCTTTTGCATTGAATTTGGAGCGGCAGCCCGAACGGATGACTACAATTGAACGGAAAGGACAGCAACGGATGGAGCCCGATGGGCACAGAGAAATGTTGAGCGAGGAATTTCTTGCAGCTAGACAGAATTTTTGCCCGGTTCCGATGCTCACATGCTGGGAGGTGCTCAGCAACGTCACGACAGGTCGACAGCGTGGCCCTGGCCCGCAAACATCGGGCCAAGGAAGCTGGCAAAACAAAAGGAAACAAGGGCACGGAATGGCACAAGCTGTTGACCACCGGCATAGGCTCTGAATTATCACGTGCGGCCCCTGCTCCCTGTACCCACGCACCAGACAAGCGAGATTGTTCGTCGTGCAGTGCGGAGGACGTCAAAGGTAACCTTGTAACATCAAGGTTGCAGCAATGCATGTCAAAAGAGAGCACAGGAACCCCGCAAAGTTACATGGTGAGGTCGTTTGAACCATATGGTCCCGACTGCTTGCTAATTTCGAGAGCGGCTGCAGGTGGAAATGCCATGGTTTCAGCCGACTGGCCGCCTTGCCGCATTAGAAGGAGACCCAAAGCACGGGCAGCCATGCAGGCGCATGAAGACAAGCGCAATTTCCAATCCACGTCCTTCCAAAGATTCCAAAGTCTTTGTGAGCGCTGAAATCGTACAAACACCGCACATGAGGCAACTGCAAGCGATTAAGGGAACTGGAATTGATGGTATGGACATCTCAGGCTGCCTTTCTGTGAGGCTGCCGTGTCGATGAAGGAGGGTCATGTCTGACTTGGCATGGGCACGCGAACCATGATGTGCCACAGGCTCAGGACACGCGTGCCATGCCATGCTTCCTGCTGATCGACTACCCTGGTTTTGGCTTCAACAGTGCTTTGGCTGCTTCTGCTGCAGTCCGTACCTGGCATGCCTTAAACTTGAACTGTTCATGCATAATAGCGTGCGAGATCTGTGGAGCAAGCAGGCGGAGAGCCATCTCCTCCAGCCGCCCTGGAGTCTTCCAAGCAAGCATTGGCACAGCTACTAAGTGAGCTTGGGCGAAAGCTCCTTCGTCAGCATTGTTGGGATTGATTTCGGAGCCTCCGCGCCCAACAAATGTCAATTTGTGCCACACAGCCACCAAAGGTCGCCAGAATCAATCAACCTGCTTGGGCACAGCTTGGGGGCAGCTGCTGCATCGCAGCTTGCAGCAAGCCTTTCCAGGCACTCTGAATTCACTCTGAATCGTCGATGGTTTTGGGAAGTCGGATTTGCAGCGGATTGGCGTCATCGGTCCTGGGTGCTGTTCTCTCGCCTGGAGGAACGGGCCCATGTTGCCAGGAACGCTCAGATTAGGAAGATGGCTTAGGCAAGACACATGGGGACCGAGCTGCAAAAAGAAGCCTTAAATGGCAGCTAGAGCAAATAGGTTTCGATCGCACAGATACCTCTGCCGGGCTTCTCAGGACTGTCTTGTTGCCGACTCTGAACCGACTGACGTGCTTCTAACATGCTGGGGAACCTGCCGCCATGCAACTGTAAGCCATGCAGCCAGTATCGATTGATTGACCCTTGCCATGCGAAAACGCATTCCCTCCCCATAAAACGCCTGCTTACAAGGATCAGCTTGTCCCCTTTGCATCCTTCTGCTGTTTCCATCTCTCGGTCTGTTGGAGACCGCAAATGTCACGTCATGGCAGTCAAGGACACACATGAACGCCCGATGTCATCTATCCAGTCTGAGAAAAGTCTGACGCGCGTCAAGGACAAGTCTTCGGCCAGGAGATATACATGCAATGTCCGAATGACGATGTTGCTGGCGGCTACCATGCTGTGATTCGATACGCACACGCGAAGTCCAAAAGCCTTTCCTTTGAGTCGAAAGTCCCTCAAAATCTCAACAAAGAAGCCCTTACGCGAACTCAGATAATGGTGCTCGACATTCTTCTAATTGGCTGCTTGCTCCCGTTTTAAAGTCGTACCGCAGGGTCCCTCCCGCCAGAAGTGAAGATGGCAAGTCAAGCATGTGCAACAAAGCGTTGAAGATGTTGAAGATGGAAGGTCTGATGAGTATGCGAAAGCACAACCGGGGCGTTTGCTTCTGTCTTCCCCGTTTCTCAGCGTCGACGAGTCTCAGCTTCTCCCATTCGAAGTTTCCATGCTGTCCAGTGCAGCGCATAAGACCGGCAGTCAATTTCGCTCTGACGCTTAGGAAATGGCAGCAGTTTTGTTCGGTGGTCTCTTGCCTCGATGGCTTTTGCGGGCATTGGTGACCCACAGATGGAACAATGCCGCGACTGTGCCTGAAGCAGCCGCTGCGGGCTGGCAGGCCTCAGAATGAAACTCACTTTGAAGTAGTTACAACAAGTTCGCACGAGCTTTCCAGCCGCAGGTTTCGATAGTTCACCCGCCGGACGATGAGATCGTCCCTTTTCAGCACGGGGAGGCCCGGATGCTTGTTGATGCTCAAGCGGCAACCAGGAAACTAGACATTGGAATTCAGAAAGCTCGTCTCCGCTGTTACGGACCGGCATGCAACAGCAGCAAGGCAGCAACAACGGAACCAACACCGAGGGAAGGGCACGAGACTGGCCCTGGAGGGTAGACTCCGCGGCACTTGTGCCTTTTGACGGTAAGATACTGTAATGCGATGCTGCGGGCAGCAACTTGGGCGATGCAGGAGCTGCAAAACTCAGTTCGAGCTTTGGGCAAGGAGTGCGAGCTGCTGCGGCCAAAGGCTGGTCTGCTTCGTGACTAATTAGTCTGCCTATATCCATACCTCTGCAGCAGGCGTGAAGTATCGCTCAGGAAGCGCTATGTTTCATCAATCTCCAACTCTCAAAACCTTATGTCCCAATGTTGGCACAGGGGTGTGGCCACAACGATGTTCTCTTTGCTGCGATGCCTGCTTACGTCAAGCTGATGGGGCTGAGCCGGTTGTAGTGCAAAGTTCAGGTTTGCGGAGGCAAAACCAGTGCGTGTGTTGCACTGCATTCTGCTTCGCCTGCAGTGTGTGCGAGTTCGTTTCCAATCTGTGGGTTGTTCTTGTTCCCCCTCTATCAATACACTACTGTAGGACTTTGGGTGGATCTGTGTGTCGGCTCAAAAGGCCTGACAGAATGAAGGAGAAATGGATGCAGTATGAAAGCGTGAATGCCCGAGCTGCGCGGCGGTGCGGACAGGGCATAAAGCCAAAGTTGCCCAGTGTTTGATGGCCATTTCGTGTTGTATCGTGTTGCCCATGAGTGCTCGGCAGTAAATCCCCGGACCCGGCATGTAGTGCAATTAGCATGCAGTTTTATTGCATTGTCGTCTCACCTGCTGCACGTCAGCTCCGAAAAGGTCGTCGTTGTTTGTCCTCGAGTCGACAACTTAGCAACTGTGCGGTTCATCCTGACAACAACACACCTGAAGTCCAGCAGTAAATCGGACAGAAGAGAGCCCAGGTTGGAGGTAGTGTTCGTCCAGTGAGAGATACTGCCTTTGTACGCGGGTCGCTGACCCTTCCTGTGAGCAACAGTGGCAGAGCAAGCGCCAAGGACGGGTTCATACGGGTTCGGATTGACAGGTTTGGTCTCCCGGCAAGAACTGGAAGGCACGAATGTTTTCTCAATGTCAGCCGAAGAGATTCTCTGTTTTGGCTAGCACTCCATTTCTGCAGGCTCCTATCGCATGTCAGCTGTGCAGAGGTCTGACCGGCACAGTCATTGCTGGTCCAGATCATCAAGGCTATACAAACAACATCTCACAACCGTCAGTCGGGTTCAACCTGTTGACATCGTGCTCAGAAGCTCAGTCTGCAGGTTTCTACCACATGAAGATGATGATCGAGGACAGTGTACTCGGGCAAGTTATTCTACCTCGGGAGCCGTAGTGCGTTCAAAATGGCAGTAGGGACCAACCGGCTCAACCTCACAAGCGATCTTCAACATGTTTTCAACTTTGAATCTCGCGCGTCTGAGCTTGGCAACCAGGAGGGCGAACTGGACACTGTCGTCGTGAATGCTGAGAACATCACGCTGCGACTGCGTAGAAGCGGTTTCCTTGGTCCCCTGAAGCTCTTTTACATCCAAGCAACTATGACAGACATCGTACTCGCCAGAGTATTCCACGATCGGCCTATCTTCTGGTGGTTTGATGCACAATGCTGAGAAAGTACTAAGAGTTCTGTAGCATGCTATGCATTCCTACAGTCACACCCTCAGTCGGTTACTACATGTTACTCCTGGTGCCCCGAATGACACTTGCGGTTGCCGGCTTCCACACGTTCCCACGTGAGCAAGCAAGTGCTCAAAGACAATCATGCTCGCGCCTAGACAACTCTAGAATTGCGGTCGCGGTCAAGCAATGCCAACAATGCAAACAGCGACGACTGGCAAAGTTGCAGGTGGGCGACAAGGCGTTCCATGTCGCCAGTCGCTGCGCAGCTAGTCTACCACCCTGTTAGTTGGACAGTGCCATAAGCACCCACCCAAACCCAAACGCAATCGCGCGTGCACACACACACACACACACACACCAACAGAGCCAGAAAAGCAAAGCACAGACGACGAAGGAATACAGGCGCATGCAAACATGCACGCAAACACGCTTTACATAATTTTGGAGTGGGACACTGAGCATTCCCGGGCAGTTGGCCGGGCCATGTCGCAAGGGATAAACCCTGCAAGCAGGATCGACTGCTTACAGAGACGGAAGATTGATATGGACCTCGGATTTCCAATTCAACTTTCCGGCTAAATCATGCAGAAAGAACACAGGCAGGCTCTGGCAAGTGCATGCAGGGGCCACACTCTAGCCCGTGACGCAGGCCTTCGGCAGGACGAACTGTCCGTCGTGTTCTGCTGATTCGTGATTCCGTTGGACTGCTGCGCCGCTTCAGTGTGTTGTCATTCGGGCGCCCGGTGATGTAGTAGATAGCCTTCCATGGTTATTAGAGACCATTTTGGTTTCGCTGAGCGGGGTGTTCTGCTCAAGTTGGGTCTTCATTCGATTACTGCATCCTGGCACGTTTCTAGCAGTCGTAACAGGTGCTTTGCCAGAGCTTGCGCGGTCGATTGGGTCAGAATCACCTCAGGCCTGAGCGCAGTCGCAGCTGCAGCACATTATAGCAGGGCTTTTGATGTACTGCACCAGCCAGCTCCGTGCAAGAAAGGCGCCTCTCGAATTGGAGGGTGTGCCCTTCCTGGCTGCAGTCCAGGTTCGGGAAGTCGGCACCGCGTACAGCGACTGTGCAGCCGCCGGTCAGGCGGAGGCGAGCATGGCGAGCCGCTCGCGCCTGGAGCAAGCGGAGCCCAATGCCAGGCCCAAGGCTGGGCGCGGGGCGGCGATTTTTAGGCCACAGCAGGCAGCCACGAAAAGCGAATGCTTTCTTTTCTTGAAAGGTTCGGTTTTGTCCGACTGTGTCCGTGGAGCCGATCTCTGCGCGATCCTCTCGTGTGGTCAGCCTTTCAGCGGCAGCGGCTGAATGCTTGCTGGTCTGGGGCATAGCTGTTGCTCGAGGTGAGTTTGTCCACTGCTCCGGCTCAACTTGCTTTGCCATTTTCCCCATTTTGAAGCCACAGCTCGCTCCAGAATTCTGGTTTAGGTTCTGGAGGTCGCATTGCTGCGAACATTGCACCCCCTCAACTTAGGCTTCCGGCGATGTATCGCAGCACGCACTGACGGAGGCCACTGCATGTTTAGAGGCAGCGGCATCTGTCGCAAGTGCTATCCTTGCCCTGAGCAGTAGCTGATTTTCTGTGCTGGTAGCCAATGCCGCGATACCGTTTGCCGTCTGCCGAAGCTCAACAAGATGGCTTAAGCTGGGGCTTAGCGTGACAGCCATGATAGAGCCGTCCAATGTGCCTCTTCTGTTGGCGGTGTTGGATTGAAGTCCGGGATGTCCGCGGATTGCCAGATAACAGATCTAACAGAAGTGGGTGAATCCGCAACCTTCCTGGAGAGCGCCTTGGACAGATGTATCCTTCCTTTGTCCGACTGCACGCAAATACTTCGCAGAGTGAGCCTGCTTGGAGTCCACGGCTTCCCAAAGCAGGTGATGATCTTAGACAGCAGCTTCAACGAGACATGGAAGCCTGGAACACCATCGCTCGCCAAAGGTTAAGCGCCTCTCGTGATGCTCGGAAGCGGTCGGAGAAGGACGTTCAACTCCTGGCGAACAGACTACGGCTTTTAAGGTCTGAGGAAGCCAAAGCTCTCCGCATTATTGAGGAGGTGCGACGGCGGACAAGAGAAGTGTTGGAGACAAGAATGAACAACGAGAAGATGCTGCAGTATCAAGAGACCGCCAAGCAGTGCAGCGTAAAGGAGCCCCGCCTGAAACGACGGCGCGTATGCACAATAAATAGTTACCAGTCTACAATGTCTTCAGCTTGTGCTTCTCTTCTAACGTATGCCCAACGCCGGTCCAGTGCAGGTTTCGTGCTGCAGCGAGAGACATCATCGTGTCACTGAGGAACTGGAGCAGAAAAGACGAGAGAACAGTGGTCGGCGAGCGAGGGCTCGCTCTGCTCGGCAGAAGGCAGAGCAGGAGACCGCTTGGTTCAAAAAGCGCCACTCGGCAAATGACAACAACACAACATTGGCATGGCATGTTGGCAGATCCACCATGTTGATGGATGTTCAAAAATGTCATGTCAGCAAGTCTTGAGGCCAGGCGGATGAGGTTCGCACACCCCGCTTCTCAACCAGGTGCTCAGAGAGCATGGCCCAGGGCCCCAGCATCCATGTCCCAAGATCTGTCCGCCCACCAAGATCTCCGAGCTTGGAGTCTTCACCCTCTTTGACCTCCATTGGCCGCTTCGAGACGGTGGCGCCGAGGGTGCCGCACGTGGCTGATGTCTAAGCCTCAACATGCCTCAGCAGAGAGCTGAAACCACAGTGAACAAATCAATAATCTTCATACCACTGGAAAGGCTTTGCGTCTTTTGGTGTGTTTTGCTTCGAGGCCCGAAGCAGTGCACGTGGAGCCGCGCTCCTCACCGAGGAGCGGGAGCTCCTGGCAGCTCGGATGTCGAGCTTTCCAGCAGTTTCCAGTGCTCGCCTGCTCGTCTGACCTTTAGACACCTTTCAACCGCATTGCTTAGAGCAGATAGCTCAAACTGCATCTTATTGCAAGGTGCGTCTGCGAAGGTCAGAGGAATCCACGAGGAGTTGCCAAAGCTGTGCATGTGGCAGCTTGATGATGCCCCGGTTTTTTTTAAAGCTGAAAGTCTTTTCAGAAACGAAGTGTAGCTGCAAGCACGACTGGGGAACCGGGAACCTGAGAAGAGGCACAACGGGGCTCACCTCCGGATCAAGCCTTCTTTCACAATCAAGTCTTCTGCTGCAGCAAGGTGAATGATTTGCAGCCGACGGCCCAAGGGACAAGACATCATCATCTTCCGCTAGTTTTGCCAATAAAGTACTACCGAAAGAGTTGGGTCGAAGAACGTGTCCCAGCACCAAAGGAGAGGTAAGACTCCTCCTCATTGACTCCGAGTGTTTCTTTTTTTTTTGTGTGGGTACCGCTGTGCTGGTGGGGTCAGAGCTGCATCCCAACGAGTAGAATGCATTGAAGTTGTTTCAGGATTCGACGACCGCCCCTGCCTCCAGTGGCACTGGAAGATGAAGGCTTGCGCTTATCTGGTACTGTAGGTGTAGTCCCGGTAGGCTTTACGAGGACTTCGCCACCGGTTGGCTGTACTCGACGGGTTGCCGTGGACGCTGGCGCCCCCAAACAAAAGTTTGGACCCAAGGGCTTTGGCATCCCTGTGGAAGGCCCGGTGCGAGCTGCTTTGAAAGAGGCCAGTTTCACTCCAAGGCGAAAGGACTGAGCGCAATTGAAGAATACTGGCCACTGCCCGTGCATGAACAATACAAGCAACGTTATGCAGTTTCACTCTGGGCAAGGTTCCCAAGGCAAAGCAGTGTCGCACAGCTCGCACAGCCCAGACACGCTAAGGCCTTCAGCTCGAGCCGCAGAAACAATCCGTGGCTCGAGCACTCTGCGCCTGCGTGTTTCGGATGACTTCGCTTGCTGTCGAAGTGGCACCAACAAAATGCACCAAGAGCGAGCCGATGATTAATATAATTTTACATTAATTTATAACGTCCGGTTCACACGGTAGAGACATTGCCAGATGCTAGAAGGTGTTTGTCACGGATGATTGCCCTGGACGGGACCAGAAGTTCGAAGACTTGGACAACGAGTTCGGCACTGAGATTTGGATGCTCGGGATGCCAATTGCGTGCGACATGCCACGCCTCGTATTCGTCGCAGGCTGTCAAAGTACCGTGAAGGCAGCGGTGTGGCTCCACGTTTGGCATCTACACAGGTGTAATCCTCAGGCTCCTCAGCCGTAGCTTCGTTTGTTGGGGAACCGGCAATGTTGCACACAGCAATTCTGCGCGCAAGGCTTTGGGTCCACCTCTGCAGAAGACATCTTGATAGCACTGAGAGAGCTTGAAGAATTTCCTGAAGTCTTTCCTGCAGTTGTAGCCGATGGTAGTCGTGCTTCGCCTCTGTCGATGGCTCGGGCGCGGTGAAGGTCCACCATAGGGCGCCACGTAAATGCCCGACTGGCCCGCAGCAGCTTCGTCACGAGGTCCGGACTCGACGCGGCTGCAAAAGGGCGAAAGTGTCCATTCCATCGTAAGGACCGGCAAACCAGCTCAAGGTTGAATGTGCTCATGGTGTGAAGAGTGACGATTGGCTCGAGCCGTCCAGAAGTGCGGCCTGCTTGGAATCGACCACGGTTTGTTATTAGTTCATCACATGCGGAAGCTTGCGCCATCTTGCGCCCACGCGTTGCAAAGTCTTCGTCGAAGGCTTCTAGGGAGCTTACTGCAGCGAAGAACATGCAAATTCCTGCTGAGTTCACGTGCTGTGATGCTTGGTTGCAGAGAGGCTTAATTATTTTTGTTAACGCCGAATGATGTGGGAGCTCACTGAGGTTCAAGGTGTTGAAGGGAACCTTTTGGGTGGTCTTTGCACAGAACTTCCGCAGCACAGCCTGCTTTTAGACCTTCAAGGTTTGCCTCTCTGTGCCGGAAGTCGCTCTCAAAGCTGATTGCTCGCGCCCTTGATACGCAGTGGTTGCTGCCTGTCCTGAAACCTGGGCAGTGTGTTCGTGGTAGCTGAAATGGTCTGTTGCACTTCAAGGTTCGCACAGGCTTTGTCAAAACTGCGCGAGGCCCGCCTGCGCTTTAGTCATCTGCTTTCAGTGCTAAAGGCAGGGCGCAAATCGTTGCTAAAGGGACAACGGAAGCGATGCATGTCTGAAGCACGTGGCACAGGTATTAAACTGACTACCGACAAGCAATCTCAAGTCGCAGCCACCATGCAGGCAAGGCTGCTTGACTGCATGCCCTCGCCTTACGGGTGAAGGACATGCAGCCGTGAAGCGGGCTTTCGCCGTGTAGCTGCTGGAAGGCCAAAAGTGATGGAATGTAACAAATTGCCAATGCCCTCTTTGCACAAGTTCGGCACCTGCGACCAAAGGAACATGAAGAGACCACGCTTATAATTCAGGCCGCTGAGGCACCACCTAGGCGGCCATCTAGCAAAGCGAGTTGGAACCATACGTCGCCCAAGTAACGGAGCAGTTGTACTTGTTGCTTAGCTGTCGGGCGTCGGCTACCGTCTGGGATAGTCAGAGAGCCGACAGCTGTTGTGGTGCGCGTGCGTGTGTCTGTGCAGGTGCGGGTGCGGGTGCGGGTGCGGGTGCGGGTGCGGGTGCGGGTGCGGGTGCGGGTGCGGGTGCGGGTGTGCGTGCGTGCGTGTGTGTGTGTGTGTGTGTGTGTATGTATGTATGT
>CAJNDV010019824.1:23354-47618 GCA_905221635.1 Symbiodinium sp. CCMP2456 | reverse complement strand
GCTTTGACTCCTTGTGTGTGCGCGCGTGTGTGTGTGCGTGTGTGGGTGTGGGTGTGGGTGTGGGTGTGTGTGTGGGTGTGTGTGTGGGTGTGGGTGTGGGTGTGGGTGTGGGTGTGGGTGTGGGTGTGGGTGTGCGTGTGCGTGTGCGTGTGCGTGTGCGTGTGCGTGTGCGTGTGCGTGTGCGTGTGTGTGTGTGTTCGTTTGGCTTGATTGATGGGAGTTTTTCAGCGCCTGAATTCTGCCACTCCGTGCCGTGCCGGCGTCCAAAAGGCTTGGGTCTAGTTCTACGAGGACTCGGGCGTCACTGCATGTCACGTCGTTGGCGAGTGCCAAACCGGCTGGGCGACTTCGGGTGGCCCACCATGGGTGGCTGCCCATGGGGTTTCGGCGCATTGTTTTGGCCGATAATTGCATGGAGCTTGACAAATAGGTCAATGTGGGCACAGAGCAAAATGGTGGACGAAGGCAGCATCTGCTTGAGAGATGCCGAAATGGCGTCGAACTCCGCGCTTCAAAGTCTCCCCAACCGCCATGCAAGGGGTACCACCGCTGTACCTTTTTCGCTTTGGCTCTCTTGTGCCGATTTAAATCCCACAAGCTATTCTGTAATAATGTGCTGAGGTGTCTGTACTGATTAATTACCCCGGACATGTATGGACATTCATTCTGTAAGAGTGCGTGGACCGGTTTCCGCGTAAAGTGACTTGGGCAGCCAAGCCTTCTCTTTTAAAGGCAAGGCCACGAGCTTGCTTGTCCAGGGATCGCGCCCGCCTCCCACAGTCGCAATTCGTGCCGTGCCAGTAGGTGCTGAACCGCAAAGTTGCATGAACTCTTATTCTCGTATTCTGTTCGCCGGTCCGCCGTCCTTCTTACCAGATACGGCAAACTCCGCTTGGCAGTTGTGCTCTCTAGGATGGCAGGCCTGCTTTGCCGCAGCAACCCAGAGCATCTTAGAACTTGCAGTTCAGATTGGTCCGTTGGTGCGCAGATCATATTGTAGATTCACATCTTTGCATATCTTTGCCAGTGCTACTATCAATGACACTGAACAACATTAGACTACATGTAAATAGGAGGGGGTCAGCCTTGGAAATTCGGACGTCAATGGAGTAGCCTCCCGACGCGCAGCCATCAGCATTTTTCTAAACAAAGATGTCATCATTTCCTGCCGCGCCGGAGGCCCTGTTTGCCGCAAAGATCTAGTTGGCGAGGCGGGGGCATTTCATGTGCATGGCGCCACAGTATGGCGGACAGTCGGGGTCAGGACATTGACGCTGACTTCACGGCTCAGGCCCGGCAACTGGATGTAAGTCAGGTGCAGAACATACTTGCCGTTTGCTTCAGGTCGCCCGCTGCAAGCTGCACTGCCAAACATGTTTCGGACTCAGTTGCTGCAGTTAACAATTTAACAACCTTAAAAGAACTGTTTCTTGTTTCTGCTGTTTGCTTTTTTACTGCCATGCACCTTCGCTTCATCTGCCATCGTACACCGGAAAGTCTGCGAGTTCCATGCAGCTTTCCGGTTTCTGACCGCTTGAAGCATGTCTTGCTGCATCAAGCGAGTGATGTTCGGGCCTCGCCGTTCAAGCTTCTCGTTGTCTTGCCAGCCTGGCGTGCTCCATGGCCATGCGTCCCGATCACAAGCGCATTTTACATCAATTTGCTCAGTCAGGCTTTCCAATTGGCAATTCTTGGAAGGTTGGGCATACGGCCAAATTGGACTTCCGCAAACCTTCGGGACTTTTGCTACGTCTTGGCTCGCTGTCCATTGTGCTCCGAGCTATGACATCTGTGAAACCTGGAAATTGACATCTATCCCATCGCCAACGACAGATGTCATAAGACTTCGAGTACGTCGTTTCATGTTAATCTTGAACCCGAGGCTGTGGGGTATCCTTGCGATCTTAGCTTTGAGCGAAGTGCGCCTTGTTTCGTGGTTACTGCACCGCTTCTTCACCCAGAGCGGCGCTAGGCAAGCTCATGGCAGCCGAGGTCCTCGGCTAGTTTGCCAACGGAATCTATTTATCATGGCTACTCGCTGCCTGCAGTAACGACAGACATAACTACTCAGAACTTTGCGCGCTTTGAGATTGATTGATGACTACCGTGCTGTTGTACGTTCTGGTTGAATGATAGCAAGTTTGTTCTATCATCGCAATTCTCTGCTGCTTCTCGAAAGAAACTTCATGAAGGCCACACTCCCCTCAAAGCCTTCGGATTCGCCTTGCTCTCCATGTGCATACGAACACATATCGCGATGTAAATGGTGCAAGCATGGGGTGGAGTTCGCTTTTGCGCTTCCTTTTCTCTTTTCTGCAGGTGGCGAGGACATACCTTTGCTAGAAGCAGAAAGCTGGGCGCCTAGATTATGCGAGATGCATTATTCGAGACGTCAAGGTGCGCATGCTTCACTTTTGAAATTCCAGAAGAGGGCAGCCAAGAGGCATCCAAAGATAAGGCCATTGCTGCGGACCCCCTCGCAAGAGTCCACGGCACGACCGCGAAGAAGGCCAAAAACTGTTGAGGTATCATGAAGTCAGGTCATCAGCGGTAGCCACTGTCAGTGCGACAGCTGCTTTGGTTGATTCTATGATTCTATGTCGCTGCTGGAGTCGCTTCTTGAGATGGCTCCAAGGAAAAGCTGCGCTTTGCTTCTGCATCGTTGTCGTTCCCTAGCATCCCTAACAACTGAAGGCCTCGATGTGCCTTTGCGCGCGCCTCGTGCGCCGCCTCCAAACCGATCCACCTTCAAGTGCCCTTGGTGTCCGACACCAAGACGCTGAGGCATGCGGCAACAAACATGCCTCAACATGCAGTTGCATGTCGTTCGGTCCGCGGCACGCTTGCGAGGTGAAGAAGTGAACTTGAGCCCTCAGGCACTGCCCGGCACTTAGCCCTTCCATGCATGCGGCCATCAAGCTGTTGGATGGAGATATTGGCGGAATGTCCGGAGGTCATGGCATGTCATGGCTTGGGAAACTAAAGTACTCGCAGCTAAAGCTGCTTTTGGTAGGAGTGATGAACGCGTCGTGGTGAGGTTGGAACACTGCAAGGCAAAGCATCAGGGTCCGAGAGGACCGACCTCTGCAGTGTGCAAACCTCGTTCGGGACGCGGTGCGTGTGTGTGTGTGTGTGTGTATATATATATATATATATATGCGTGTGCGGGTGGGTAGGTGTAGGTAGGTAGGTAGGTAGGTAGGTAGGTAGGTAGGTAGGTAGGTAGGTAGGTAGGTAGGTAGGTAGGTAGGTAGGTGTGTGTGAGTGTGTGTGTGTGTGTGTCTGAGTTAGAGGCAGGGTGTGACAGAGAAAATGGCCACAAGCAACTTGAAGACAATTCAAGCGAAGTGCTGAATGGAGGTAGTCAGGCAGAGAGTGCAGCTACACGGAACCTTTTCTTCTTTCAGTCATGCACTATATGTCACCATGTGGAAGACCGCCTGAAAAGGTGCCCAATCTGCGCAGCCATGCCGTGGGGAGACCCAAACTATGCCATGCACCCAGCATATCACTTTCGCGGCTGGTTGTGCGCCTTCTTTTGAGCTGTCATCTCAGTCAGGTATCTCGAAACTTCATTTCGCACCTCGAATTGCGGCACCGCTGTGATTACGCTGCTGCTGCCTTAGACCTCCCGGAACAGCCAGACCTGTATGGCAAAAGCAGCATGCAAATGGGCGTACCTATTGGGACTGGAAGATCGAGCCCTGAACAAATGGCTGATCAATACAAAAGCTCAGCATGCGAATGCTCAGGGGTAAAGCTTTTGAGTTGAGGTTCTGACCGACTTCGATGTTGATGAAGAGGCGGAGCCATTTGCATCCCTTCACAGGTTGCGAGCCTACAGAACAGAAAAGAGAAACAGGAATAGTTGTGAGATGCGGTACCGGTTATTGCCCCTTTGGGCAAGCATTCTGACACATGTTGTGCAAGATTTCTTGCACGGTCAGCAGTTCAGTTCGGTCAACCCCTGAGCTAACGACTGAAGTCTGGAAGGGAGGCCCAAAGCTTCGCTGCCCCGTACCGCAGATTCTTCATGCACCAGGAAGAAGTCATCTTTTGGAATTTCTTCACCTTTGGATTTCCTCAAGTATATTCAGACAAACATGTGCCCCTAACAAGCGCAACGTCGTAGTGCAGGTGAGTGATAACCTGGCACAGCATGCGTCAGGCTCTAGCCTCGAAGGCAGAATGGGTCAGCAGGGGAGCGGAGGTCAAGGATGAGGTTGGGACGTGGTGGGCCACGGGACCAAGGAGATGTGCATCGTCGTGTGCAGAACACGTGTGTTGGTAGTGACAAGCTTGCGTAACGAGAGATGCTAAAACGAGGGTCGAAGCGCATGCTCTGCTCACATAGCTGAGGCCCAAGAGCAGTTAGAGTTAGCTGTTTTTCTTTTCTCTATGGAGACAGTGAGCCATGGCTGGTTCGTGGGGAGATGACGCGTCCGCTCCGGACCTTTGGGCAAGTCTGCATACGGTGATGAATGCACTTCGCGGATCTGGTGCCGCTCTTGGAGCGCTTCGAGCTGGAGGAGCTGGTCGCCTTCGAGAAGAAGCTGCACCAGAGTCTGGTCAGGCAGTTCAGTGCCTTCGTGGATCGTGAGCCAGCTCCAGGTCGCCCAAGGCAGCGGCCAAAGCTGCAGCGTCAAATCGCGAGTCAAGAGGGCCAGGGCCAAGCTGCTACTTCGACTCCAGCGAGTTCGGCAACTACACGCCTGGTGGTGGGGGAACCCGAGCCGAGGCCGCAGCCGGTTCGCCTCCGAAGGCAAACAATACCACCACTCCGGCGAGTTCGGCATCTGTACGTGGTGCGACGCGGCCTGGGCCAAGTTGGAGCAAAGTTTGCAGCCTTGGGCTGCGAAGAAGCCAGGTACGCCCGGGCCCCGGGCCCCCTCCGATGTTGGCAAAGCTTGCACAGCATTCTGCAGAGACCAAGCAGTTCGCTAAGGCCGCCGCCTTTGCCAGGGCTGGAGCCAACAAGCAAGAAAACGACCGCCAAGGCAAAGAACATCAAAGAACGAAGCGCCCGCTAAGCCGAGGCCGCCGCCGACACCAAACTACCACAAACACGAGAACACCCAGCCGCAGGCCGCGCAGCATGTCACCAAACAAGCCCGCTCCCTCTTGCGACGCCCAAGCAGATGCAGGACTTGGAGGCTATGGACGACGACAACAGGGGGCGAGCAAGGACATGCCGCAGGTCGCCAAGTCCTACCACAGTCCGGCAGCAGCGACAGCAGTGCCGCTTGTTATGTTCGTGACAGGGTACTGTAAGTTCGGAAGCAGCTGCAAGTTCGCATGCGGAGGCCAGGGCCGCAACCAAGGCTCCCTGCCTCCACTGCCCCCGGCCTAGGGACAGCTCGGAACGCTTCAGCCGTCGGGGGTGCCGCCCGCAGTGTTGCTAGACGGTCACCTTCACGCGTCATTACAGCGTTTGCATCAACCCATCGCGAAAGGCACCAGCAGTTCGCAACAGCAGTCCACCAACCCCCTAATCCCTAACCCGTGTCCATCGCCCTGGGCGCTCACGACTAGGCCCCAAATTAGGCTGCCAGGTGAGGCTATCCGTCGCCGCAGCAACCACTCACAACTGCAGCTTCGTCCGCGTCTCAGCGTGCAGCCGCTCCGCAGAGTGCTGTAACAACTTCCACCGGACATGACCAACAAAACCACAACCGCGAGTTCGTTTTCCAGTAACAGTCCTGAGCTTCTTTGCTGGTATAGGCACAGCCTTGTACGCACTCAAGACATGGCAGGTTCGCCCGACCGTTGCGCGGGCTTCGGAACTCGACTCCGAGGCCATCAAGGTCGCATTCTCCCAACATCCCGAGTTCATACATCATAGCGATGGTTTTTGGTCACAACGCTGAGGACGTGCTTGCTGCAGTCTCGGCGTCCGTGCCTCGAGACACAGTGCTGCTGGTCTTCGCTGCGCCGCCTTCCCATGATTTCTCTAGGAGCCGCAGCAACCCCCCAGGGAAAGAGGGAGCTAAGTTCGCAAAGCTCGCCGAGTGGATTCTGGAGTTCGTTAAACTTTCGCAGCTTAAGGCTTTAGGGCTTTAAGGTACTGTTTCTAGTGGAGACTGTCATGATGCCATCGGGCATGCAGCAAGAGTTCGACCAAGCCCTACAGCGCAGAGCGTTCGCGTGCGACGCTTCGAGCTGGGCAAGAAACGGAGGGCGGAGCGTCCTGAGACCGTTGACACTGGAAAGATTCCAACAGGGCTTATAATCCTCCCTGGCAGTTTCGCAAGCATGCCCTCGTGACGGTCGCTGGGAAGCAAGCCTCCAACCAGAGAGTGGCTTCAGCTAATTTCAGTGGACACAGCCGCGGTTTCCCCACAATGTCGGGCGAAACTCTCGGGCAACGCGTGGCACACAGGGGTCGCAAGGTTGCTTCTGGGTGTCAAGGAGCAGTCTTGGACTCACAAGCTGTGTCAGTCGAGCCGTGGTACCCGCCAGTTCCAGACCCCTGCTTTCAGGTTGGATGGCACCAAAGAGTGGCTTCGTGGTGGCTGAGGTCGACAGTCCGCTGGGACCCCCACAGAGCCGTCGCAACCAAAATGGACTTCTCCTCGTCGCGGCCCCTTTCGCCACTTCGAGTGGTTTCACGTTCGCAACAGTCTTCCCCACCCTCCTTAACCCGTGCCTTTCCTGGACCTTTGACGTTCAAGACCGCCTAGGTCCACAGGTCAACAGCGTTCGCCAGGGCAGTGTCGCGAGACCTTGACGGTCTGGTCGCCGGTTGCACGAAGACCAAGAGAGCTTCTCCCAGCACACGTGGCAGCAGTTTACAGGCAAGGTTCCTCAGAGTTCAGGTTTCAGTTACTCCCACACGCGTGGCTATTTGAGCTTTGCCCGTTCCCTGATCGCACTCAACTCCCGTCTGAATTGTTTTGTGGTAAGCTACTAGGCCACGTCACACCAGGTTCGGGTTGGACTTACAGGAACGACGCGAACTACATGTTCGCAGAACTGGTCAAGGAACAGCGAGTGGGTCGCGTGCAGGGCCCGCTTCCGCGGGAATTTCTCCGTTCACCAGCCTTCCAGCTCGCGAAAGGTTTTCCAGTCGTTCAGAACGACAAGGTTCGAAGAGTCGACAATTGGCTACGGTCACGATACAACGAGACGGTCGCAGCACTGGACTGTCCTCCTTACTTGGGAGCACCAACTGTGGTCGCGGGCGCTCTTGAGTGTTCGGCCAATTTCCATCCAGGTACTGCCAAAGCCACCTTCTGAAGCCATACATGGAGGAGGGGGCAAGAGCTTGGGTCGTGTTGTCGGGCCCTGCTGACCTACACTGTAGCAGACAAAACCCTAGGCCCTAGGTGTGCAAGCATTGAGGAGCGGACGACACCGCTGTACCTGGTGCAGGATCCATCACCTCACCTGTTGGACTCCAACCCGTCCTTCCCAGGCTCCATGCACGAAATTCGTCATCTCGTGCCCTTGGCTTCCTGGCCATAGCTTGCATCGTAGTTCAACCCATCCATTCAAGTTGTCTCCCTCAACAGGGTACATCGGCCATGTCATGCCGTAGCCACCCCCCGCCACCCCTATCGGCAGTCGACCACGAAGGGGCTTGCAGGTCGCTCCCGGTTCGCGAACCGTCCGAGTGCGAGTTGGTTTTGCCCGCAAGACGCCCCCGACACTCTGGTCTCGCTTCGCTTTACCTTTTGGTGCCGTGGGGTCGGTTTGGGGGTACCCTAGGGACGCAGACGTGGTTGTTTTCCTCACCATCGTACTTCTTGTGATGTTCGCAGCGCATTACGTGGATGACTTCTTTTCGGTTGAACAAGCCTCCACCGCAACAGGGGCGTTCGCCGTCTTCCAACCCCTTCACCCGATTCTAGGCTTCCGGATGAAAGAAGAGAAGTCGAAGCAAATTTGCAAAGAACAGACCCTGCTCGCCATCGAATGGACTTTCGACAACGATGCACTGTTCGCATCCCCAGGGCCTATACGCATTCTCAGCGGAGTACAGCGTTGACGGGCAAGTTGTGGGCCCGAGTTCGCTGCCTCTCTGGGTGAGACGAGCACTGTGCCAGTTGTTGCAATTGTTGCCACAACTTCAGCCTAGGCGGTGTGCTCTTAGCATCTCCGAGCGTTCCAGACCCGTCGTGCAGTCGTGCATCTGTACGCTGATGCTTTCATCACAGTACACGGAGTTCGAAGGAGTGGGAACAGATGGCTCGAGGAACTTCCTCCATTCCAGGAGTTGCGACAAGCCACCAATGGCTTTGGAGCCATTGTGGCTATCCCGGGTCGCCCTCCGATAGGCTTTCGCGGAGAAGTGCCTACCGAAGTACTGGAAGACATAGCACACTCCAGACCCTACATCTTCTGGCTCGCACAGATCTTGGCGATATTTGGCGATTGGGCGATATTTGGCGATTGCCACAGTGAGCAGAATGTTCGCAGCACATTGCCTGTGCTGGATCGACAACACGTCCGCGAAGCACGCTCTCAATAAGGGCTATATTCGAAGGACTTTCGTCTCTCGGCGATTATAAGAGCTTTTTGGGTGTGGGCTGCCTGTAGGTCAAGAAGAGATCTAGCGGAGCTCACCTCGATCAAGGGCATCTTCAAAGAACTGTCGTTCCACGAGATCTGGCCAATTCTAGTTCGTTTCCAAGCAGACTACAAGGACTACCAAAACGAGTTCGCTCAGCTGGTCGCTCTTCGGTCACGACAGCTTCGCTAGCGCGCAAGAGGTGGCTTCGAGGCTCGCAGAGGGTGGCTAGTTCGAGAGCGCTACGAGCGAAGCTCGAGACTTCGGTTCGCCACCATCCCGAAGGGAAGAGTGGACAAAGAACTTGTCCGTGCTACTGCAAGCTTCGTGCAGCTGAGATTGTCGTGCAGAACATGTGTGTTCGTAGTGACAAGCTTGCGTAACGAGAACTGCTAAAGCGAGGCTCTGTTCGCATAGCGGAGGCCCGACAGCAGTTCGAGTTAGCTGTTTTTCGTTTTTCCCGCCTCCCACCCGGAGTTACAGAGTCCGGCTAGTTCGCTCGCGCCTCCTGTGAAGCCGTTTTTCGTTTGAGCTACGCAGATCGAGATCGCCACGAGCGAAGCTCGAGACTTCAGTTCGCCACCGTCCGGAAGGGAAAAGTGAACAAGAGAGTCTGTTCGTGCTACTGCACCAAGCTTAGTGCAGCTGAGCTTGTCATTTTTGTTTGCTGCTTTGGGGCTTTACTGACTTTATGCACTGCTCGGCGAGAACTAGCAATCACGAAATGAAATCCAAATGCAGACAAAAGTCAGTCCGCATGGGAAGACCTGAGAACCACGGCAACAGATTGAGGTAAGGGCCGACAGCAAACTCGCATAGCCGCGCTGCTTCCACAATACAGCGAGGATACGGTAAGGGACGGTTTCCTGCTTTTCAGGCTGCAGAAAAGATATGCGGCTGAAGGCCCAGGTCAAGCCAATCCATGCAGAGCCAATCAATGCGGCCAAGAACAACTCATGGCTGAAAGCGGCGGCGCTGGTGACCGCCATATGCAGGCTTCGACTGCAATCAGCCTCATACAGTCATACAGGCGAATGCCAAAATCGCAAAACGTAAAACGCCGCTAAAGCCGAAAAAGCACGGTTCTGTGCATCCGCGACAGCAAAACCAAAAGCAGCAAGAGCATGCTGGGCAAGCTGTTCCTTGGGCTTTCGGAATTAGCAGAAAACATGATAACTGATCACCACACCGCCAAATAGGCCGGTGATGAACCGACCGGTGTGGCTTGGCCTTGAGTATGCCGTAAAACAGCTTAGCATGTAGCAGTAGCAAGTCAGGGTATTAATCCCATGCTAATTAGGAGCTTCCTACACTCGAACAGCCGAGCGTGCAATTTTTATTTGGGTCGAATGAAATCGTCCGCCGGAGCATGTGTGCAACACAGCTGTGCATGGAGTTAACATCTGCGTGCTGCAACGTGGATGTCATGGAACCGTTCTTTGTTTCTTCGAGAACCTAGGATTGTAGCATCGGGCAACGCTCAAGAAACCGATCACCTTTGCAGATTATTGTCGCGACAATCGAACAGGCGTTTGTCCGTTCAACTTCAATCCATGCTGGAGCCAGTGTAAGTAGCGCAGGCCTGCTAATGTTGAAGTCAGTGACCCTCGCTTTCCGGTTAGTCGGCAGCTTGCCAGACTTTGCAGCCATGAGATGCTTTGCAGGAGCGGACCACTTCTTGTTCAGGGTGTTGTTGGAGATTTTCGTAAAAGGCCCTTTGCGGTGCAGAGGGGCACCAACTTTGCTTGGGCGCGAGCACTGGCTGCATTGGAGACAGTGGTGGCAAAAGCGCCTGCGGTAGTTGCTGCCTACAACACCGCGATGGATGGCTGCAGACGTTCACAGAACTGGCAGACGACAATTGGTATTTTGGAAAGGATGACAGCAAAGAAACTGGCGGATGTGGTGTCATTTAACATTGCTATATCCGCGTGTGCCTCTGTGGAAGGAGCATCGATTAGCCTCCTGCAGCGGATGCAGGTTGACAGGCTCCAGCCTGATGTTATAAGCTTCGCAGCTGTTGCCAGTGCATGTGAGATCCATGCTCAGTGGGAGAGAGCCGTGCATCTGATGGGACAGCAACCGCTGCCGAACATATTTCTTTTTACATCAGTTCTTGGCGCTTGCGGTCGCGCAAACCAGTGGCAGCGTGCAATCCACATCCTTGCGAACATGAGCAGGCACGAAGTAGAGCTATCTACTGTGGCCATCAATGCAGCTCTGAGCATTTGCGGTCAGGCCAGGCAGTGGCAAATCGCAATTGCTCTGCTGCCTATGATACAGCAGCACAGGCTAACACCAAGCTCTGCAACCTTTGGAGCTGCTGTCAATGCCTGCGGCCGCGTGAGGCTGTGGCGGCAAGTCTTGGCGATTCTCACATTGATGCGCAGCACTAGTTTGCAGGCTAACAGCTGGATTTTGCATGGAGCAGCTTGGGCTTGTAACCGTTCCCGGCATTGGGAACATGCCGCCCAGCTCCAGACAACACCACTGGTGGATTGGCAGGTGGCCATGGACCTTTTTGCAAGGAGGACGTTTTGCAATGATGCTTTGCGTGCATTGTGCAGGCTGGGTAAGCCGAGCTTGTGCTTAAGGCTACTAGGCAATGCAGAGTCCCGCTACGCGGTCCACGCCCCCAACTCACCCAACCTCATCTCTCTGGTGGCTGGATTGGAGGCCTCCCGCCTTTCGGCTTCAAATCCGACTCCCTTGGCAGTGCCGGTGGCACGTTCACTTCGAGCGGTGCTGAATCAGAGGCGGAGCACCTGGGTCTTTGTGGATGATGCAATGGACTACGGCGGCAACACTGTTTCAGCCATCGATTTTCTACATTCCATTCGCCCCTGCTTGCCTTTCTTGCAGAGTTTTCATGGTAGCTTGTTCCGAGCCGTGGTTTCGGGCCTTTCCGCGTCACGAGAGGGTGGGCGTTCCCTGCATCACGAGCGTGTCCTCGAGCGACAGTTTTCCTTGGGTTCCTATTTCACACCGCCTGCACTGGGGCAGTTGGGCTTGGTCTTCTGCAGAAAACCATCCGCAAGAACATGCACAAGTTGTGTTTTGATATTTTGGTTTTTGACAGACTAGACATAAACAGCACAGCATGATAGTGCTTTTGGTTTGCAGGCCATGCTGCGCCGCGCTCTCGAAGAGTCAGCACGAGAAGCTGGCGAAGACTGCTACGAGGCGACGTTTGCAGCTCTGTGCTAGCATTGTCATGTGGAGTGAGGTTGCATATTTCCAAACCTCCCAGTACGAAGCGGGGTAATGCACTCTCATTAGCCCCTCGCGCCTCACGTCTCGAAAGTTGTGCTTTGACTTTCAAGGTATTCGGAGTCGGAACTGCAAGAATGATACGTTTGCCTCCAAGATCCTCCAAGCTTGTAATTGTACTTTCTGCCTTCTGCGTTTTGAGAAGTACAGGCTGAGCTGCAGCGCATCCTAGAGGACCTGCACGGTACTCGTGGCACCCGGCGAATGTTTGCTGAAGGGCTTGGCAGTATTTGGCAGGTTGATATTCGGAAATGCATCATCAGCTAGCTTTTGCCCTGCAAAGTGTCCCAACCGTTGTGCTCCGAAGGAGTCTGCTCGCGAAATGACTTCAAACGTGCTTCCTGCTGGGCCCCAAAAACCAGCGATGCAACAGAGTCAGAATGGAAACTGAGACCGGGCTGACGCTATACTGGCACCGTCAACTAAGGACGATCTCTTGCGTCCGTGAGTCTCAGCACTGCAACATCAAGTTTCAGCTTGCTTTCGCGGGATCGACAGTGGGGGGCAGGGATGCCAGAAACGAGGCAGTATGTAAGCTTGCGGTGACCTGACGATTTTCCAAAGCGAAATAGAGAAAGTCGAAACAAAGCAAGCCCCACGTACGTTCAATGGTTACTTGGGCCTTAGTGTTGGTTGTAGTATTTTGTCAAGACCACCTTTGCCTCCAGAACCTCTTTCGTAGCCATGGCATCCCTCCCCTCGAACCCCCCTTCAGACCCCATGATGCTTGAATGAAGCATGCCACGACGCTGCAAGAGTTAGCAAAGGATCAAGCTGAGGTTGCAGGAACCGAAAGGGACTTGCCTTGCTTGGTCTTTAGTGAACTTATGCCGAGGGTTGCGAAGACCGCTGTACAGCGACGCCTTCTGCAGAAGATTCAGAAAAGCCAACATTCGGGAGCTCTTGAACTGAGCGCACAAGACCGGGCAGCACGACAAAGCGCAGCAAAGTGACTACAGACACCTCAAGTGCCGCAAGGTGTGATGAGGTGTAGGTGTGTGCCACAAGCGGTCTTATTCGTGAATGTGTGTGTGTGTGTGCGTGTGCGTGTGCGTGTGTGTGTGTGTGTGGCAGCTGCATGTGCTTGTTTGTGTGTCTGTGTGCGTTTGTGTCTCCGTCTCTGTCTGTCTCTGTGTGTGTGTGTGCGTGGCAGCTGCATGCGCTTGTTTGTGTGTCTGTGTGCGTTTGTGTCTCTGTCTCTGTCTCTGTCTCTGTCTCTGTCTCTGTCTCTGTCTGTGTGTGTGTGTGTCAGCTGCATGCGCTTGTTTGTGTGCCTGTGTGCGGTTGTGTCTCTGTCTCTCATGTGTGCGTGTGTTTGTTTGTGTGTGTGTGCGCATGTTCCTGCGTGTGCTTGCGCGAGCGCTTCTTGCCCCGGCAACGACTGCATGGATTAACTACAGGGACGCACATGCTAACGGACTGGAGATTATTGAGGATTCCTGTCAGGATGCAGTGTCGTTGTGCTGGTCGTCTGGCCTCGTGCACCGTGTGTTCATTACGTGGCTACGTGAACTCGGCAGCGGTGATGCTGCAAGGACATGTGCACACAGCGGCGGACTTCCCAATGCCCAGAAGCTTCTAGGGTAAGTCAGTCGGAAACTCCGGCGTGCCGCAACATGCAGCGCGTGCCCCGCCTTAGCATGCGTCCTGCATATCTTGGCAATCATGGTCTGCCCTTGTGTCCTTCGCCGGTAACCAAGCACGCAAGCAGGCTTGTGCTGAGGGTAAGCAGGATTGATTGAGGTTGTTCGACCTCAATCGCCAAACGCTACTTGAAACAAAGCGTGGCAAGCATGTCAATTGAGCTTGGCAAAGTTGGAGTTGACGATGGCGCACATATCCGTAACTGCAGAGAAACACATGCAGCTGCACTCGCTAAGTCGAAGCAGGTTCAAAATGTTCGTTTTCGTTATGCACACTGTCATTGCAAACATGGAAACTTACCAGGCTTTGGAAAGCTCCTGACATCTTGGCTTATCCTGAAGATCTGCATGTGCTGTCAGCCACTATATAGTGTGCTTCCACGGACGGCATGTGCAACGCTGATGCAGCTGTCGGGCCCAGCTTTGCATCGCTTCTTTGCCAGAATGGCCCCCGCAGTGTAGCGTGCCCGAGGATTTGAAGCAGCCGAGGTCCCCTCTTTGCATGCGGCACCACACTTTCTAGGCATTTTCCAGTGTGTGCAAATTCTTTGGCCCGAAGGTCATGAGCCGGACCATGCGACCCATCGATGTTCTTTGCGAGGAGGACCGCCGTTGAGGAGTCCAGGGCCCTAAGCGAAGCAGCTAAGCCACCGCAAGCTAGGAGCGGCTTCGAAGACTCTCCGAGCGGATGGTCTACGACAGCAGCTCCTTGAAGCCAGCGTAAACATAGAGCAAAGAGTTTTTCTATTCTCTTTTGCATGCCCCGACATGCCCGCATGCTCGCATTGTATACGATCTTGCAAGGCGACGGCGCCGAGCATGCCCGTCAGAGGCGTGCCCGGACGCTTGTGGAGGAGATGAGCCTTCTGGGGTCGCGGCTGCGATCGAAGTCCAATGAAGATCGTCGCTTCGATGCGGTCGAGGCCCTCGAAGCTGGTTTGGAGGCGAGAAGGAAGCTGAGCCAGGCCAGCCAGGCCAGCCAGGGTTTGCTGGCGAAGGAGTGCGCTTCAGTTCCAGCTTCGGCACCCGTCCCACAAGCGGCCGGCGATCTGCAGTCGGATCTCTCAGATGCACTGGAGCGGGTCTCCGTTCGCTCTGTAGTGGGACTCCGAGGCTTGGTGGAGGTTCCCAGGCCAGTCGAGGCTGTGGTTGTCGCCGTTCTGCAACTTGTGAACTGCGACTATGCTGGTGTTGATCTGGATCCCTCGCCTCCACCAACAACCTGGGAAGAAGCACGTCGAGTACTCTTAAAGCCCGGCCACTTTGTGAGTGCTTTGCGGAAGTTTCCCTTTGCATTGCAGCGTGGGCAGATATTGGAGAGTGAGATAGCACAAGCAGAGCAGGCCTGGAGCAACGTCCCCAGTGCAGGAGCAGGGCTTTCTCACGTTCATGAGGCTGCTCTCCACTTGCAACTGGGATGGCCTTGGTAACACAAACTTGTCTGACGTTTTCCCATTACTGTAGCTTTTAGGATCGTTTACGTTTACGTCTTGGTGCCGGGCTCCTGAAGCTGTCGAGGTATGACTGGCTGACGATTGCTTTAAACTTCGCCAAAAGCATCGCCGAGAAAGCTGAGAGCGAGCGACTCCCGGCCTACCCTCGCTCTGAACCTGGCTCTCCAGACTGGAAGCAGCCCATGCAGCCCATCGCCCCTTCTGTCTCGATCGCCCGGAATTCAGAGCGGCCTCCTGAGCCACAAGGGCGCGAGATGCGCGAGGTCCAGGTCCGCGACGCACGGAACGCAGCGAAAACGCAGAAGAGGCAGGAGCTCGAATTTCTCCTTTGCTGTGATGTTTCCTATGCCTGGCCAGGTCACTATCACCCAAACTACCACACAAGCCACCCACTGCTACGACAGCCACAAACGACTCAGCACGCCAGAAGCCCGGTGAGCAAGCCAAGTCTGACCACTCCACTGGTCATGCGATCCAGGCATCACTTGGTCAAAGACGTCAACTTCTTCGACGGGGTCGATGAGTACCTCACCCGGCTCGTCGAGATCGGGCTTTAGCGCGCACTAGCCCTGGCAAAGCGTTCACCTGCATTTCGGACTCTGTTGCTGTTCGACCTGAGCGGTACTGCATGCAGGTCGTGGTCTGGGCTTGCAACTTGCAAGCCTACGCACACACGTTCCCGAGTGTCAGTCCCAGGCACGCAAAAGACTGCTGCCGCCTCTATCTGCCACTTGTACAGAGCTGGCAGGTACGAGTCCACGGAGAAGCAGCCCTTCACCAACATCCGGACTTTCAGCCGCCAAGCCGTCATCCACGCGGATCGCCGCTTGACAGGGATAGTCCAGAATGCACACTCGGCTGAAGAAGGTCGGGTTTATTGACGAGCAAAGCAGAAGTGCTTAGGCAAACATGCATTGGAATCGCAAAGAGAGGGAAGAAAAGGAGAAAGAGCCTCCGTCTTGACGGCAGGGTCGACATACTTTAAAATTTGAATCACGGCCGGCATATAGAATGTGCGTGATGATGAACAAACTTGCGGCATTCGCACCAAGTAGCAGCTTCGACATTTGCTCTCCCATGAGGCTGCGTCCTCTGCGAGATCCCCACAGCCCCGCACAAGGACACTCGGATCAGATGCAGCGCAATTGGCTGATGGGGTCATCGGTCGGGCAGCTAAAGGTAGTGTTCTCGGCCAGAATGGATCACATGTCACGGTATTGCCTCGCAAGTATTCTTTGTAGTCGCACGCAACGAGAGGCAAGTTATGCGCAAGTCGACCTCGCCACAGCCAAAGCCAAAGGCCAAAGATGAGGCAGAGGCGCGAGAGCGCACACATCATTTTCAGCGGTGTTGCCCCTACTTAAGTAGGCAGCAGGTGTAGAATTGCAAGTTTGCACACTTGAAGCTTCATGTCTTTGGGTGTTTCATGGCTCGCCCACGATGACCGACATGCTAGAAAAGGGTGCAGCCACACCAGCGAAGGCCTTCTCGACCTACTCAACGATCCATATGTATCTGGGTGTTCAGGCTTCAGGCGCTTAAACGATGTCGGCGCAGCCTGGTTTGAGGTTTGTCTAACCGGGATGCACACACTTACAAACTGATCCGCCCGACGAGACCCTTGACTGCCGATACATGCCGATACGGCTCCATGACTCTTTACAGAGTTTGGCGACAAGGCTTTTCGGTCCAGGCCTCTTATTCGACATCCGATCTTTGTCTCACAGTTCCTTAGCCCTCGCTGTTGTGTTCTCAACTGAGACATGCTTTGACGATACTTGAATTTACCTTTGGCTAGCACATATCCTGTACTTTGGGAAGATTTTGGAAGAATTACAGAGGGAATTTGCCGACACCTCGCTTCGGTTGCCGAAAGAGGAAACCACCCCCACATTCCTATGAGTTTCCTGCTCGATCAATTTGGAACTTGCATTGTTCAGGCTGGTCAGCCTCGCTCAACCGGCGACATTGCACCCTTGAGTAGCAGCATCTTCGGCAGCAGTCCACATTTGTAGCAGGCGGTGACTCTGAAACTCTGTTGTTAGTAGCTTTTGTCTGCTGATGTGCCCTCATTATCTACGCCATTCTACGCCTGTCGAAACGGTCATGTCATCTGCACCTTGTGCTCAACTCCCCAGCCCTCTCGAAATCTCTCGAACCGTGATTACTTTCCAGAGTGTGGGTCTCACAATCATACTGAAGGTTGGGAGCCAAACAAGTTCATTCAAGCCCTCACCCTATGAAGGCAATATGAGGCTTCATCTGATTGGTAAGCTAAGCCTGATCAAACTGGGCCTTGAATGTGAACCTGGCAATTGCAAGAGTCATCAAGAGTCGCAATTAACAGGGTCCCGATCCTGCCCGGCCAATGATGAGAATACCCTGGCTCACGCGTGACCTTCTGGCACCAGGCCAGATCTCATCGCTGAGCTCTGCGACTGGGTTGCCAACTCCAGAAGACTTTGCAGCGATGCGAAGTCGGTTGGACCAGGAGAAGAGGGAGGCGGTCCAGTCTCCACTGCGCAGAAGACCTTGAGCTTCAGCATCCATGGCCGCAGGTCAGGCAGATCAAGTCTTTGGAGTCGCAGCTGAAGTGGGGCCTACAACGTGAAGAGCGACGGCAGACTGAGGAAGAACGGAGGGAAGAGGCGAGCAGTTGGTTTTCGCTTGCCATCTGCCGTTGCACATTGTACGGGCAGGCCCGACTGATCATGGAATGGAGAGATCGTCAGGCCAAGGAGATGTGTCTTGGACTGGCCCGCTTCTGTAACGCTTCCCTTTCTTCAATCTATGGACTTCAAGGTATCTTGAGTGTGGTATGTCGAATTGGAACTGTCATCTCCGAACAACGCTTCACACTGTGTTCACATAGTCTTCACTTCCATGCGGACGGAAGGCTGGGTCACGCATCTGTGCCGAGTTAGGCAGCTATGGTCTGCTAGCAAGGGGGTCGTTCTTGTCGTTTGCATCGGTGAGGCAGCTGGCAGAAACCCATGCGCCATGTTAACAACGATTCACAACCTGCCCGGTTCAATTTGACAGGGGCTGCTCATGGATGCACCCCGAATGCTGCTGGCTCGACTGCAGAACGTGGAGTCATTTGTGATTTCTCTGGCTCGAGGAAAGATTTTGTCGAGGAGAAGAGTCGAGAGCAGCGTGTGCAGGAGCTACTGCAATCCAAGGACAGGACGGCACAATCCAAGGTTTCATGTCTGGGGGTCTGCAAAATTCACGACGCAAGGAGTACCAGGTTTTCAAGCGTGAATGGAAGCAAGCCACGCGGAAAGATGAGATCGAACAGATCAAGGCTTGATAATCTTGCCGCATTCGGAACTAAATTGTCCACCATCTCCCATGTATTCTTGCTTGCCACTACATGTCGAGGCAAGACGCAGCATGTGCTCACATGTGCTCAAAATGCTTCATGAGTAGTTACGAGCATCGTGGCATATCGTTGTACACTTGCTTTCTTGATGCTGGCGGTGCAGGCTCAGCTGGCCGAAGGCATGGACAACGCCCACTGGAAACTTGAGCTGCAGTTTCTCGAATGCAGAGCAGGGTCAAGGGTAAGTGCTTAGCAATGCTTGTGGCCTTCACGCCCAGCTGGCCTCACCACACCACCTTTTCAGCCCAGGCGGGCAGTGGAGCTGGACCGCCAGCTCGCTTTGCAGGAAACCATGGAGTCCCAGCAGGAGATGAAGGAGTCGCCCGACAGATCTCAGACATCAGACGTAAAAACAGGATTTGAGTTGTGTCGGAATGACCTAAATTGCCCTGCTCTGCTATAACCTCTAGAATCTGCGGCATCTGTCGACAACAGGTGGATAGCCGCCGAAGAAAAGCACAATGACAACTCAGGTTACGAGAAAGGGAGCGACAACACGAAAAAACTGTGCAGCTACAGGACGCAGGGGATACTCACTTTTCCCAGATCTTGCCTGCAAGCTGTTGCATGTGGCCGCAGCCGGCACTTCTGCTGACGTGGATTGTCGTGCACAGGACAGAGCACACGACCTTGCCTTGGAGTACGCACATCAGGCCATGTGGTGATTTCATGTGCTCGTCGGATTGAATGCGTTGTTTGGCTTCACAGCTCGATCTTTTGCGATGATCTGCCCGTCGTATGAGATCTGACATGCAGGCTTCGCAGATCTCCTCAGAGAAAGAGGAGTCGGGACGTTTGAAGGAAGATTTATTCTGCCAGCTTTATGGAACAAGCTTGACTGTTTTTGTTCGTGGTGTCCTTGGTTCTTGGTGTTGTTGCTTGTTGGCAGCTCTTTGGTGCAGATGGCTCGGTTGCTTATCCTGCATGACGCTTGCAGTACCGTTCTACTGAAACGGTTGCACATCCAACGACGTTTCGCGAGCAGTTTGATGTTGCGAATGCCAGGCAAGATGACTGCAGCATATTGCAGCTTAGGATGGCTTGTTCGTAGCCCTCTGAGCAGTTTTCTTTCTAGCGACGTCCTCATAGTGCCCGATAAACCACGTCGGGGGTGGGGATTTCCCTCAGTCTCGGGCGCAAAAGAGAGAGCCACAGAGAGAGAGACAGAGAGAGACTATCCCCTACATCATAGCCCTGGCGAAAGAAAGACTCAGCCCGGGGACTCTTGAGCCGTGGTTTTGTTGAAGTCTTCACTTTTGGTGCCGTGTCAGAGTCCCCGTTTCAGCTCCTGTGGAACAACGCAGTTTCACGCCGACTTGCGCTGGACTGGACGTTGCGAGCCCCTTCGGGGGAGAGCGCCTGCGCGCTCTTGCTCGTTAGCAAGCAACAGCCGCGGGTCCCAGGCTCCCTTACATGGAGACAGAGATGCGCTACGACCTCCTGTACAACAAGTACCGGATGCGCGTCACTTGCCCACCATGGATCCATGGAATGCGCTGGCATGCGCTGGCCCATATGTATGCGCGTGCTGCCTCCCCACATGTGGAGGAACAATCCGCTCGGCCTGGACCGCATGGTACGAGCCGGCCAACAGCAGCAGACGCCCAGCGAAGCAGACACCATGGCACCCAATGGCCCGAGCAGCATGACTGAGAATCAGAACCAAGCCGAAGTCTACGCTGACGTACCTCATTCACAACAACAGCCCGGATCCATCACCGCGACAGAGAGAGCCAGCCCATGCACCCAACAAGCTGACTCGGACACAGAAGCATCACCGGAGACGCACCGTCAAGCTCATGATCCGGACCCTGACTTCGATGACGCCGACATCGACTCCGATGAGGACTGTGAATCGTCGGGGGGCGCTTCCCTGGACGAACCTGGAACAACCCACGAGAGCAATCTACATCGTCGATAGCATCGGGGGCAACCTCGACCAAACGGTGTGGCGGGCATGGCAGCCAACGCGTTAAGAACAAGGGGCAGAAATCAGACGTTAGAGCGCTATATGGAGACAGATGAATTGGGGCGAAAAGCGTTGGCACCAGACGCTGCCGTACATCAAACGTGGTGAGCGCTCACCCGCCCAAAAACCATCGAAGACAGCCGTGGATAAAGCGAAGCTGGCGGGACTGCTCAAGGCTCACCATTACGTTCGGGGCCCGACTCCCCGATCACCCCACTACATCCACAACCGGATCAACGACTAGCGGCACAACCAGTTCGCGAGGACCAGACGGACAAGGCATCGAGTGCAGCGGTTGATGACAATGAGCGGCGACTTCGGGCACACCCGTATCTACAACCTCCCGACGAACGTCCAGGACTTGCCCACGGCTCAAGCAGAACAGGGGGCAACACCTCTACGACAACAACAAGGACTCGATGCACTACAACCCTCGGACCGACCTCGCTCCGCCACCAGTTCGTCCCAAACTCTGCAACAACCACAACAACCACCGCAAAGCCGGAAGGTCGGTTTTGCCTTTCGCAAACATCCACCGAAAGTCCTCCGCAAGCTGACCAACTGCACCAAATTGCAGATCATCGCAGACGGCCTCCAGCGTTACCCTGTGGAATATGTCGATAACCGCCCTGACTAGATGCGAGGGGACCCAGCGCCAGCTGTCACCAGCAATGCTCAGGAGGGTGACCTCCTACTCCACCAGCCTCGACACTTGGCCCCAGAGCAAACGCAGCAGCAGGATTCCGGTACGGGCTTTAGCAATCACCCCCCCTCGTCAAAAGGGAGCAGGCCAGCCTTCCAAGGCCAGAGCCCAAGCCACAGATCGAGGAGCTGGACGAGACATTCAGTCCGGTGTCTTTGAGGCCAAGGATCATCCTCACCCTTCATGGCACTCCAGTAGGAGCATGGCGCGGAGCCGTCTGGAGACCAGTAGGCCATGACCCAATTCGCCGCCCACTGCGCCTGGATGTGGAGTTTAGGATGGTGATTTACAATACATTGCGGAGCACTACCCCAAGCAACCTGACGCTGGCTCCGGGCACAGAAGCGAATTGCGACCACATGCGACCACCAGATTCGAACTGGGATATGCGAGCACACCGAGATTCTGGTTTGTCACCATCAATTCCAGCCCGCCCTCTTGCAGTCTAGGGGAGATCCCCTGAGAGCTGAAGCTACGTTTTTTATGGAGAGGTGAAGAACAGAAGTGGGTGAGGAGACCCAGGTTCGACCAAGATATTGCGCGCCTCGGAGGATTTTTTGTGGTATTTCTGGCGGAACAACCACGACCACCTACTCCACCGGTGCGAGGCACCCCAGTGGGCCGCAACAACCCCGTCGACGAGGAGATTCCGAGCGACCACCGACGACGCCTCTCCCTCGCCGAGTTCCTCCCGAGTGATGCCGGTGACCCACGTCGACTATTATTCCATCGACACCAACTACAAAGTCGAAAGCACGTCCTCCACTGCCGCCACAACCCTCCGCTTCGATGTCAGACTCAGAGACCAGCTGGCCAAGCTCCGACGAACGACGAGATGCTGATGCCGATGCCCCCACACTGCTACAAACAAGTCCCGACCTGGAACCTTGAACGCCCTCCACCTCTACTACCACAAACCACTGCCACCATAGCAGGCTTTCTCCTGCAGCCAGCGGACCTCCTTCATGCGAGACAAGTACAACGTGACGGCCCACCGCCTCCTCCACCTCCTCCACAACAAGGACCAGCGCGAGCTCCATTTCGCGAAGTAAGGCACCTTGAGCCAAAATGTCTCCTTCTCTCTCGCCTTCTCTCCGCCCCCCCTCCCCGCCAGGGCTGTGGTGGGCAGTTGCCTCCCCACCGCGCGCTAGTGTTGTGCAAAGTCTTTAACTTTAACAGGGGCTGCAAAGCGAAACCTCGGCTGCAACTTTTCTCCTTCTTTGGAATTCGTTTCACGACGGGAGCCAGCGGAGGACCTTCGGGACCCCAGCCGCCCCAGATATCTTTCCGTTCAGCTTTCAACAACAGGGTGTGCCTTTGCCTGGGTGTGTAACGTGTAGGCAGGCCGCCTGAGCCATTCCACACTGATCCAATTGCCCCTCTTTACCCTGACTTTTCCTTCTGTCTGCCATTCTTGAAACGGGGACAACCCCGCTGGCCATAGTGCAATCGGGGAGTTTCATGTCTTTCCTCGCGTGCGGGTCGGTAAGCCCAGAACCAGATGCCATGATAGTTTTATTCGCTGTAGCTTTCGAGAAATATTCGCGTTGGCTTCCGATGCTGAATGCCGAGCTGTCAACTGCAAACTCAAAAAGGGATGGGCTCCGAACAAGGACGGTTTATTCTGGTGATAACCTTGCCCCAGCCTTTGAGGGTTGGTGAAGTGACTTTGTGGTACCAGAAACAGGCGGGGGCGCAAGAGCGCGCAGGCAGGGGGTCTCCCCTCCTGTCCCCAGCCCTGGCGAGGGAGGGAAAGAGAGAGAGAGAGAGAGAGATACGGTCTGCGTTCGTTCGTCACTGCCCGTAGCCCAACAAGACGTTGGGTGGGTCCGGGGACGCTGACCCGTCCCCACGCCCGGGAGAGAGAGAGAGAGAGAGAGAGTGAGAGATACGAACTCTGGTTTCCGTTGCCCAGTTGTTGTTGCTCCTGCTGTTGTGCCAGCTGAATCTGGGGAGCAGACTGCAGCACACCCGTGTGCGGGACCGTTGTGTTTTGCATTCTTTTGCTTTGTGTCGCTAGAGTCGTCTTTGCTTGAACGCCCAACTCAGACACTTTGTAACTCCCCTACCTGCCCTTGCTCGTGCTGACACCGGCAATGCTCTCCGGGGGACATGATGCTTACTCTGAGGTAGCACCTCTGAGCCGAGTGGTTTTTTCACTGTACGTCGGGGATGCATGTGCATGTGTGTTGAAGCCCTTTAGCAGCGTTCTAGCATCCGCAAAACCAGAGGGGAAGTTTCAGCCTGGGTCGACATGCCTTGTTGATATTGGGTCTACGGTATGTGCCCATGATGCTTTAGTTCGCCTGCGTATCGAGTCCAACAGGCGTGCGATCCAACCAATTGCTGCAGGTGTCCCAGCAATGAAACACTGGGTAACATGTTTGGGAATGTAACTTGATCTTGGTCAATAGTGTAACCCCGTGTTAAACTTTCTGTCTCCTCAAAGCCCCACAACACGAGAGAGAGAAAGAGAGAGAGAGCCTCGAACCACGGAGAACAGAACAGCATAGAGGCTCAAGTGCGCTAGGAGAGAGCCTATAGGGGTGGCTTGAGGCCATCCGTCTGCTCGGCCTTCCTGGCATGGGGGGCATACCCGCACAGACCCAGCGTGAGCCCTCTTTGGGTCAACCGCCACGACAGGAGGAGACACTCTGGCCTTTCTAGGACGACAAAGCCGAGTCCCTGCAACAGCAACCAACAAAGGCCACTGCGAAAGCCGGATGCCTCTCGTCGTTCCGCCTTCGTCGTCTCCCGCACGATCAGCCGGAAGCCCACCAACGAGCCCAGACTACCGGGGACTTGCGGGACCATTCCAAAAGCCAGGCACGATCAACCGGAAACCCTCCAACGAGCTACTACCGGGGACTTGCAGAAAAGACCTTCCGCAGCCAACCCAAAGACGAGAACAAGCACACGGCCCGGAGACAAAACGAAAGAAGACCGGAGCAGCACCACGACGAGGGCAGTCCAAACCAGTGCCAAAGACCTTCAGAACACATCAGGGCTTCCAACCACCTCCACACAGGCACAACATGTAAGCAAGCAAGCAAGCAAACAAGCAAACAAATACACACGTACAGCCGTACAGAGACGGCGCAGACAGACACACACACACACAGAGCCACCCACACCCACACCCACACCCACACCCACACCCACACCCACACCCACACCCACACCTACACCCACACCTACACCCACACCTACACCCACACCCACACCCACACCCACACCCACACCCACACCTACACCTACGCCTACGCTTACACACCTACACCCACACCCACACCCACACCCACACGCACACGCACACGCACACCCACACCCA
>CAJNDV010019824.1:0-14147 GCA_905221635.1 Symbiodinium sp. CCMP2456 | reverse complement strand
GTGGTGGTGTGAGTCGAAGGATTTCAAGGATGGACCAGACGATCATGACAAAGGCACCTCTTCTGTCCTTGCCTCCATGTATACTTTTGATGCCCTGCACGACTGCTGCATGCAATGCACATTCGGCTCAAGTCCCCATTGAGAAAAGGGTCCACACAGGGTTGACTTAACGGTAGGGTAGCTGCTGTAGTTGCGATACCTGACATTTCCAGCCGTAGATGGCTGAATGGCCCTCGTTCCGTTTGTCGGTGGTGCCCTACGTGATGACCTCAACGATGCCGCTTCAGGGAATGAATATTTCTTTCCGCTTCTGCAGGAGAACCAGCCTGCACTTGAGCAAGCTGTGGGAGCACAAGCTGAAGCTAGGCACGTTGCGATCATGGGGCAGATATACAACGAAACCAACATGCAGATACGAGCACTTGAGCAGCACGCAGAAGCGATCCACCAGCAGAGGTCGTGATCGCTCAGCTCAACTAACAGGGAGCTCAGCTTGCAGCGCTCGGAATGCAAGAGAGAGCCATCCCAATCCCAGGTTTTACAGGCACAGATGTGATGTCACGCAACGAAAAAGGGCCTGTGCCGTTGCATTCGATACCACTGCTAGGCTCGGCAGCAAGAGATCGGAACCGCCGAGTTTAAGACTTCGTTCAATATACGAATCGTACCCAGCTCCTAGAGCATCTCGGTCTAGAGTTGGAGCAGAAACTCAAGTGGGAGGAGAACGAAACTGCACTGCATCGCTACTGAAGAAGAGTGGCAAGATGCTTTGGTTCAGGATCTTATGGATCAAAACGCTGAACTCCAAGCTGAGGCCGACACACAGAGGACTGAGTTGTCCGAAAGACGAATTAGCCCGACGCAAGCTGGAGCCGAGCCGCATCTGCTTCAGGGCGTCGGGCGCGGGGACTTCATGGGCACGCCTCCCAACCCCCATAACCCCCCTGAGGCTCCTAAGGAACTTGCGGGGATTATCGATAGGCTCCAGAAGCACAAAATTGCCGAGGATGATGAACTCAACGAGTCCAAAAGAACCCGTGCGTGAGGCTTCAGCAGTCCGCAAAAGAAATGACCCGCCAACACTGGTGAAGCTCGCAACAGTCTTGCGAACGCATTGCAAGCAATGATCCAGAAACCCGATGACGGACAAGAAAAGATAAGCTTAAGGCTGAAGAAGCCGAGTTGGCAATAGTTGCGGGTCTTACTCATCAACCTAAGGAGACCAAGGTACCCAACAGCATATATACATACGAGTCACTCTTGAAGTGCGTGAAGGAGTTGCTGACGAAAGAGAGAACTGGGACACCAGGAGAAAGCAATCGCCAAGGCTCATGGCGCTCGGTACAGGGACTCCTCGAGGTCGTGGCACAAAGAAGCTCTTTTATGCTTTCCAACAAGATGGCCCAAGGGCGACAAACGCCCTTTTGAACATGTCCAGGCCGACAAATCCGGAGGCCGAACACCGCCAAGATCTCCTTCCAAACGCAATCGGGGAGGCAGTGCAGGCAGGGGTGGAGAGGCGAGGACACGACATGGATCCCATGCATCTTCTATTCCAAGAGCGGCAGCAGAAATGCTAAGAAATGCTCTTTTCTCCACCAGGAATCCAGCCCCTCGGTCCCAAGGGCAACAAGGATAATAATGATGGCAAGCAGCAAGCTCCATTGCCGGCGCAGCAGGCGCCCCAGCAAGGAGAGGTGAAAGAGTGCTGACAAGAAAGCGGCATGCATCTCTTCTTCCACACTCGCGAGTGAGCCTAGCCAGGCTGTGGGCACAAATTCGCGGTGGACCAGGATCTAGCCCAGCTCCTTTTTGGAGACTTCAGAGCAATGTTGATACGAGGATGCATGGCTCATGATTCTTGGCAAAGAGGGACGATGAGGAGGCCGTCAGCTCATCCAGCGCAGCTCGCAAGAGCACTCGGAAGGCCACAGGCAATGCCAAAGCTAAAGCCAACGGATAAAACGGTGCCATCAGCATCAGCCGAGGCTGTGGTGGCAAAGGGGATGCTGTTGTTTGCTTGAAGTGCAAGGCTCCCAAAGAGAGGTTGCCAAAGCAACGCAGCGGAATCTGGAGAACCAGCGACTTCGCCCGTACTTCGCCCGTGCATCCTTGCCACAACTGCGGCCGGTGCTCACAAACTTATCGAAGGTCTAAGCCTAAGCACTGCCGACTTGTGCCATCTGGACCAAGCCTCCAAATGTCGGCCGGGCAGCAGTCGTTCGTGACGAAGAGCTCGAAGTTGAACTACAGCTCCGTGGCGGCCCGTTGGGTGGAAGACAACACCTTCCAGATGCAGACGATAGGCGAAGGCAAAAACATGGAGGAACTATTGCGAGCCTTCCATTTTTCGGATGACAGCACAACTACCCCCATTTGGCCATTTGGCTTTTGCTATCTGGGTACCGAAAGGCTAGCCAGTGGCATTGCAGCAAGGGCACTCCGGCCGACAGCTGCCGCACTCAGGCTCAGGCTGAGTGGAATTGGTGTCGTTACTGTATGAGACCCGCCAGCAATATTCGCAAGTTGACTGGGGTGCCGGGAGCCGGCACCATCGGCATTGATGCTGTTCGGGAGGGATTTTGGTTCCCATTCGCATGTTAGTCTTTTGGACATGCAAGGCGTCCGTCCTGTGCATTTATACCAGCTCGCTTTGGCTGTGCAAACCTTTTCTTAGCCCAGGGCAACCCGGAGCAATGGGTAAAACCGGAAGACTTCCGCTGGAGCTGCACGGCGAGGGGCGTGCAGATTTTACCCTGCCTCCTTGTATACTATTGATGCCCTTACCGACGGCATACAAGGTCCACAACAGATGGTAGAATAGCTGCTGCATCTGTGATACCCGAAACTTCAACTTGGCCGTGCGTCGCCCGGCGCTGAGTCCCATGCCCAACCCTGCATTGGTCCCGGTTCCCTGTCACCCCAGTCCGTCTGGCCCATGACTAAATTGCAGTACCACCCTACACTTGATAGTCTACGCTTGGCCCGGTTTTTTTGCCGATGCTGCCCAACCCAAGCGGCCAAGCGGTTCTCGGTTACCGCTTCCTCCCTTCGCATTTCCTACGTATCATTTCCTGTTGTTACGCAACTTGACTTGTTGTTTCCCTCGGTTCGTACGCTTGCGAACATTGCCAACTTCATTGAGCGCAGACTCCAAATTCTGGGCATGCCAAAGCCACGATGCAAACCAGCAGCGTGTTGCTGCACAGCCACTGCAGTTGGCTCAAATGAGAGGTGCTCATGCCTGCAAGACTGAGAAGCCTCACTAAGCTCTGCAAACGTGCTCCGGTAGAGATTCTTGACGAAGGAAGTCTGACTCGTTTCTGGCGGGTGGTGTTCCTCGCCTTTTGAAGATGTCCTTTCGGGTAAATTGTCTGTTGAGGAATGCCCGGTAGACCTCGCACCACAGAGGTCACGAGCACCTGTTCACCATCCCCTGTGCCAGCATCCCAGAGCTTGAGCAAGACGTTTGCTGCAAAGTGCACGACCATTGCTCTTGCGGTGATGCTGCAATGCTTGCACATGTGGTCAGTTCAGGAGTCGCAGACTACAATCTGTCAGAAATTTGTTTGCACACGCCTCTGGCAATGCTGAAGGATGGACAAAATTCCTTCGCAGTGCAGCGAAGCATCACAGCCAGCAGTAGCCGTCTGAAGGCAGGGAGCTGCAAGGCAGAGAGAATAGAATAGACCAAACAGATGCATTTACACACGCAGCCAGAATGCATGCTGGCGCTGAAGGCAGCAGTGTAATGTAGTCATTTTGGCATGTCCTTGCGGCATGCCTTTCTTGAAGTTGAGTTGCATTGAAGCAGCACGAGCCCACAGTACATTCCATCGCTCTCAAGGCTCAAGCCTGTCGCTTCCCTATCCGCACGCTCGACCAGTGCACTTCAGCCAACCTTGCAGTATGGGCAACCAGCAGCGAGATGCATAAAGCACTGTCGTGCAGTCTCCATCGAGTCCCGATTAACGACTCGCACAAGTGAAACAGAGTACGTCTGAGGCAAGCGCGCTTTGTGCGATGTGAGGCACGGCACGCAGCACCAGTAGGGCACCTGGTCGCAGGCCGGGTTGCTCGAGCGTTTGGCAGGAGCTGCCGGTCCAGAGTGAAGTGAAGACGGATCTGGACAAGGAGCGGCCATCTGAGAGCAGAGATAAGCTCTATGACTATGAGCCTGCATGCTAAAGGTAGAGCCTCCGCCCATACGCAGAGGCCTCTGAGGTTAGCAGAGGCGCATGTCCACGTGCAATTAACGGAGGTGGCATGGGAATGGTCCGAGTGCAAGGCTCCTTGCATGCCCTGCACCTCGCTGGGAGGACCAAGACTTCAAGTTACCCTCGCACGCAGAGGTGCATGCGAATGCGAAGCCAATGTTCTCATCAAAGTGGGAGCGACTCTTGCCTGGTATCTATGTGCACATGAGTCATAGCTTCGAAAAATGGCACACTGTGGATGCAGGGAATCTTGCACCGCTTAGAGCATTAATAAGCAAAGTAGTCTCCCTTCGACCTTTGTTGTCCAACATTGCCTTGAAACGGCAGTTTCCAGGATTTGGTCAGGTGACACCATTTTTGCATCGTCCTACCAAGACTCGGAACACGACTAAGAACGGGGTGCGGGGTAGTTAGGTGATGGTTTATATACACTCGCTAACTCGCTGAAGTAGGTGGTGCAAGATTTCCTCAAACCACCGACTGGACTGAGTATCTTGTCATAGAAACATAGATCTGTGTAGATCCGTGTAGTAGACATGTGGATACATTGCCGAGTTGCCTGTGCCTTCGGCCTTTGTGCAAATTGCTGCTAGCTTCGTGGCTGCCTGCTTGCAGGCTGAAGCGGATATATAAAGGCTCTCGGACAGTTAATCAAGGAGGGACGTTTGCTGAAAAAGTGATTCCCTGCGTGCTTACTGAGCCACTGGCTATGAAAATGTTCAGCCCTGCAAATGGGAGTTTCAAGCATACAGAACAAGAGACAACAGCAGCACCGTGGAACCTACCAGGTCGTAATGATAATGATCCCTCTCGTGGAAGCACGAGCCAGTACCACGAAGACTCCTAAGGCCCAAGCTGTATTGACTGCGAGGAGCAAGCGCTCCTAGCGAGCCGGAGTGGTATTTCAATTCTGTCTTCGAATGGAACACATCTTGGGCCTGTGTTGCTTCGTGCTTTGGTGTGTAAGGTTCTTGCATGCAACATCCCGTGAAAACGAATGTGTCCTGGGCAAGGGCTGTTCCCCTTTTGACTCGGCAAGCAAGTGATCACGTTTGAATTGTGCTACAGCGCAGAGTGCCGCATGCACCCGTGAGCTCTTTCACCTGCAATCTTTTCAATCAGGAGCGGTTCAAAAGAAAACGATAGTAACCTGGAAGCCTTGCCAACCGTTCTGAGGACTGCAGGTCAACCCTCCGAATTTCGGGAAGCCAAGGATCAAGCTTAGCTTCAGAAACTTGTTGATCGGCAAACATGCTCATCCAGTGAGGCGCTGTGGCTTATCATCATGGTCTTTATGTGCCTGAGAAGCTTGGCGAAGTTACTCACCATGTCGTGTCATACAGATTTGCCCCACCCAGTCACAGCTGGGTTTCCTACGGAGCGCGGGCTCAGGAAATATGCCGCGACCAAGACGGCCGAAGACATCCGCGTGGCTGTCGCCGACTACTCGGACAAGGTGCACAAGGCATGGTCATCTTCAATCCAAGAAGCTCCGGAAAAAGTGCCTTCCGTTATGCTCAGTCTTTCAACCTGGTTGCACTGGACTTTGCACTACGATGCCGATCGTGTTGACGCGCACGACATATCTGACCTGTAATTTGTTGATTTGCTCTGGGGATCGAATCGGATTGTCGCGGCGTGGCCCGCAACACTCGCAGCAAACTTCGCGAATTTGCACTTTTGGGATCTCCGCTGCACAGGATTCCCCAAAGGATGCCTGCAAGTACCTGCAGATTGAGGAATTTCGCTGCTTGAACGTGGCTTGGCCAGCTTCACAATCGTGCCTTCTAGCTTTCGGTCTGCCTGACCATGTCACGATGACCCTCGTCTTCCTCAATTCAGGTCCATCAGTTTGAAAGTCAGCCGGAGGTGGCAGCAAAGAAGTGCATGAAGTGGTGGGATGTAGCTCAGCTGGAATCCAGCAAACAGCAACTACGGCCAGAGCGTGCCAACCCTCGGTTCTAAGGAAGTTCAGAAATGCCAGTGGGACCAAGCAAAGTTTCTCAGCGACGTTTTAGAGTTGAGATGTCAGACATTCAGGCGATTGCGCAAGTCCTGATGCAAAAAGATGTCGACGGATGTGGATCACTGCCTTTCAGACGTCATGCCCCACGAACACTCGCAAGGCGGAGATGCAGTGAGATTCGTTAAGCGGCAACCGTCATCATTCCTAGGTTCAATGCTGGAACGACTTACATTGAGGGACCACAGATGCGCCGCCGGCGTACCTTGGCAAGTGAAGCGTTTAAGTCCATATTGCCGAACGCGGGAATATGCAAAATAGATATGGACACCGCACCCGCACTCGCGTGGAGAGGTGCCTACATCTTCTACCCGGACTTCAAATATGCGTGATCTGGTTTGCCTCGAGTGGTCCTGTCTTGGAAGCAGGAGAATCAAGGACCTTTTCACAGATCGGCGTTGTGTGTCGTCATCACATAAGCCTGCACCAGCACTGTGCGAGACTCCTGAAAGCTTCGCACAAGACCACATTCGATTGCTTTTTTGGCAATGGCAGAGGAATGCTTGCCATGATAGGAAGGCATGTTTTGGAGAGTTTGGCAAGCACTGTGCTGATTCTGCGGTGAGAAAGACTCATGCTTTCAAGGTTGGTCGATACATTCAATCATAGTAGCATGTGTGAGATGAACGCGCATTGGATCGCATGTCCCGTTGAAGGTCCAGTGGCTCAGGCCTGAGAGGCGGCATTGACGGCACATGACTGTTGCGGACCTTACGCGAATTCGGCATCGTTCAGCCAAGAATGAAGACCATCGGACACAGTTGCTTTTGTGCGTTGCTGGCGTCTGCAGCAGAGGCAGTTTCACCGTTTCACCATGATTTCAATCCGTAGAGGCTGGAGGCCATGTGACAAAATGAGCTGGCCGGACACGCTGCCCGTCGCTGCCCCATTGCCTGATGAACATTTCAACCAATGCGGGCGAGAACTACTCCAACGGTTTTTCGTGTCATGCCATCCCTGCCGAAGACGCATGTCTAACGTCCTGTCAATGCTAGTTGATTCGGCTGCATGAAATTTGGGATTCTTCGCACACCTTTTTCACGCTCCAAAAACTCCAGAGAAGTTTTTCCTTGTGGCCGGGAGCTTTCATGGACGGTTTTCGGAAGAAAATGTCTTTGAGCAGAAAGGCGAAAATGGAATGCAAGCAATCCGCAGAGGCATCGCAGCAGAGTCGGTCGACAAGACACCGGAAAATTTGAACAGCGGCCGCAGGGACGGATTGACGCGTCCGTCAGGCATAGATTCGCAAAGATGACGAGATGTTTTCAGTAAGTTCTGTTCGAGGCAGCAGCAACGAGAATCCAGAGGCTCCGCTACAACGGGATTGTTTTTTGGTGGGTGGGTGTGCGTGGGTGGGGCTGTCAGTGTGCAGAAGTCTTTCCGGAATGGCCTGTCGTGCGAAGCATCAATTATGATTATGCAGAGTGTCAGCTCGATGTGGCAATCCCGCCTAGAATATTGGGCACTTCAACGTCAGGGATGCGCACATCATCAGAACGGCTGAGAGGCTCCTTTGCAAGTTACTCTCGGGCGAACGGTGCCTCCCAACGGCAACATTGCATTCTTAATACATTGGACATGTTTGCAGGCACATGTGGGCGGCTGGTGGTTGTAACAACCGCACAGCAAACGTTCTCTTTTTGGAGCTTCCAATGCCAGAGGTGGTCGGGGTCAAACCATGTCAAACCACTCCGGGCTCGGCTGTGGCACCTGGTGCCCTTATACTGTTGCCCACCGAGCCCATGCACAGCATGTAGGCTCAAGTGGCAGAATCCAGTGATCGAGTTTTCGGTCCTGCACCTGCTGGGAATGTGTGTTTGCCATGGCCGTGAACTGTCTGGCGGTCGAGAACACCAGCACTTCTTCCCACTATGAGGTACAGACTCTTCAGAGATTGGTACAGTATTCGCCGCAGACTGCCAACGAAGTCCGGAGGTGCAGCTGGGTCCAGGTTACCGAAACGGCCACTCATGACACATGCTTATGAAGGTGTTTCAAGGCATACCAGGAGTTTCCAGTGTCTACTTCGGACTTCTGCAGAGCTTGATTCCCTTCATCTACAAACCTACATACGAGGGGCATTGCTGAGAAAGGAGGAAAATGCAAAGTGAAAGGGATTGAAAGGGTGTTACACTGTGTCACACTACGTGCTTTGGCTGCGCTTGAACCGAGACCAGCCAGGCTTGTGCTGGGAGTTTTTGTTGCATCTTCGTGCACAGGGTCAAATATCGTGAGTTGGGCCCCTGAATGTAGCCTCGAGTGCCCGATGTAGCAGTGCAGGTCAGCTGTTTTCAGACGCATCATGGCTTGGTATTTGCATGCTGCCAGTGCCTACACATGTCACATGCACAGGCTCTTGGGCGACACGGTGATGCACTTTGCTCCAGATGCACGGGCTACTACACGGCTCCTCAGCAAGCTGGCCAAGGAGTTGATGGCGTAAGCACAGGGTGTCAGCCTCAACCTACATCAAAGTGTTGCTGTGTTCAACGATTGTGGGAGGCAGGCAGGAGCGAAGCTGCCTTGGCGTTTTTGCAGCGCGTGCCTCAGTGGTGCTCAAAATTAACAGTGAGTATCAGTAAGTTCGGCCCACCTCTTGTCGCTCCGCGAAGCTGGTCCGACTTGCGGGGATGCGCACTACACCAGGCTTCAGTTCTTTAAGCTTGGTAATGTTCAGGAATTCGAAAAGAGGTCGACAGAGCTGGGTGGCAAATTGAGCGTGATGAGCATGCAAGCATGTCATGTCCGGAATCCAGCATTCAGAATGTAGCTCTTTTGTCAGCAGGTCGAGACAAGGCTATATTGGCCGTGGTCAGGTTCCTGAGCCCCAGCTCAGGTGCTGCCAGGAAGTTGGGCTGGAGGCGAGCTTTGGCCAGGTCTTCTTTGTACGACAAACAGGTTGTTGATGCCCATTGTCGCATTTTCTGAGCTCTTTCCTTCCACCTGACATTGCTGACTGTGACTGTGTACGGCTTGTGAGACTTTGGTCAGGCACTTTCTGCCTTATTCAGTCCTGTCCTGAATTATACAGCGCCGAGGAACGTATTTCACTTTGCAGCTGTGCTGCGTGCGTTTGCCCAGAACAGTGGCTGGGATGCTGCTTTGGTCCTTTTGCGAGACATGGAACAAATGTCAGTCCGGAGCAACGTGATCGCGAAGAGCTGCGCGATTACAGCCTGCGAGAAAGGGGGCAAGTGGATAGAGGCTGAACAGCTGACAGCGATTTGCAAGCATGTCTTCAACCGTGTCAGTTGAGGTTCTTGGGTTCAATTGTGCACAGGATCATGTTGATGCTTTACTTTTTTTGGGAGAATGATGAAGAGATACGAAGAGCGTCGAACAGGCCCTGGTGCTTCTGAAATCGATGCGCAGCTCTACAATGGAACTGGACACCGTCGCCTTTAATTCGGTCATATCTGCTTGCGAAAAAGCGGGCCTGTGGCAACTGGCGCTTCGTTTACTGAGTGTTTTGCAGGACAGCTTTCGAAGTTCTGCATTTGCATTTTTGCCTTGGCCCGTGGTACCCGAAGCATCGCGAATCGCGAGGAGGATAGCCTGGAAGCTAGCTGTGTGTCATACAGTGCTGCGATCAGTGCTTGTGAAAAAGGCACGGCCTGGCACGGGTCTTAGTAAAGCAATGCCTTGAGTCCAATCCAGAGCATCATGTGCGAAGTCTTTCATGCTGGGCAGGCTGCTAAGATCGTGTGTGGTACCCGTCCAAGACAATTGCTGGCATTGGCGACTGCATGCAGGACCCAGGCATTGAATTTGCTCGATGCTATGGCGACAGACAGCATACAGGTGAACACCATCTCGTGCAGCTGCCTGGCACAGTCTAGCACAGCTTTTTGCACAGATCTGCAGTGTGCGAGGAGGCGAAAAGCCAGAATACCTAGGTGCTGCAATCAGTGCATGTGCCAGGAAGGGCGAATGGATACAGGTACGAAATACAGGGGAGAACGGCAATGGCATGACAGAACAAATGTGTTCGCTTTGGGTTCATCCGTGCAAGATATCGCAGGCATTGCAGATCTTGAATCAGATGGGGCTCATGAAAGTTGCCATCAACGAAGTTGCATTAAGTGGAGTCGTCAGCGCGTGCGAGAAAGCATCTGCATGGCTAGAAGCAATGGCCCTTCTTCAAGCCGCCGGGCTCATGTCAGTACAGCAGCATGGACCGTCCTATGGCGTCGCTCAAGTGCTGCATGATTACACATGTCCCTCGTACATGTGTATACGGTTTTGCCCCAGGCCTCGAGGCCACTGAGCTCCTTGGCATCATCAAACCCTTGGGATTAGGATGCCTGTTGCTGGCGCCTGGGACTAATGGCAGACAAGGCGTCTCTCCAGATACCATTCTCTTCTGTGCAGCCATCACTGCATGTGCAAATCGCGGCGAGTGGGCGCAAGCGCTGGGGCTGCTACACTCCATGGTGCCCGGGTGTACTTGTATGACAGTTATTCTGTGATGCATGCCAGAAGCTCTTGCGGTCAAACGTGAACAGGGGTTCTTTCATTGACAGGACCAAGCTGTGGTGGCCAAAAACCTCATCACCTTCAATGCCGTCGCTGGCCGCAAGCGATCCCTTCTCATCTTCTCATAGCGACAATGCGCACGATTCAGTTGCTGCAGCAACTTACTCCTTTCTGCTGCAGCTATACTCTCTCCCCCTCTAGAGTCCTCGGTATAAAGCGTCGACCGGAAAACAGGTAGGCTTGGCATCAATAGTCATTGTTAAGTACCGCGGCAAGGTCATCAGTGCCTGTCATGAAGGAGGAGAGTGGCAGAAGGCGCAGATTGTCGTGTGTGCAGATGGACCTGATGCAAGTAGACACGCTGGTGCTGAACGCTCAAAAAGACTTGAGGAGCAAGCATGCAAGGGCTGCAATGCATGATGTTGAAGTGGCAGATGCTCTATGTGCAAGAGTTGGGCACTTGCTTGTGTGTGCGATCTCGAAAGAGGTAGCTTGGTTGGCACTGTCATACAACTAACGCAGCCGCAGCGCAGCCGCAAAGGCGCTCGACCTCTTCGAGACCTGCGCGTCTGCGAGGCAGCGCCGGGCCCCGGCCGCTTGAAAGCTTGGAAAGAAGTAGCCGCAATGGCAGTCGCCAAGCCTTCGAAGGCTCAAGAGAGACATCGTCACGTACAATGCCACGATCGGTGCATGTGGACAAGGATGCTCGGTTCAGAGGCGACAGGCCCAAATGCAACTTTTCGAAACCAGCACGGTAAGTGTCAGACTGAAACCTTGGTTTTTTGTGCGGGAGCCACACGCTTGCATTTGCCATGATCGGCAGAAGCCAGCATGGTTTGAGCTTGGGCAACGTGAGAGTTACGGAAGCCATTGGCTTTGACAAAAGGTGCCTGCGCATAGGCACTTTCGATTTTGTTGCCCGTGCTACTTTCCGCTGCAAGCCGTGGAGCATCCGAGAGATTCCGAAAGCGCGTCGTTCTCACCAGATTTTTCACACAGGGGCAGAGTTACCGACGATCACAGAGGCCAGCGCTGTGAGCTGACCTAAGGTGCGGGAAATTCAGCCGTTTCGATACTTGACGTATGAAGTGAAGTATGTCTAAGCCGACTCTAAGCAGTCTAAGCAGTTGGAAGACCCCGGTCTGCACCTGTGCAGTGTTTCAGTTTCTTCTGTGTCGTTCGGGCTTTTCCCGTTTGATCCAAACCTCATCACTCAGCCTGACTTCGGTACCGTACCTGTTGTCTTGAGCTAGCTCTCGCAATCTAATTACCTGCCACTGCCTTCTCATCCCCGAACTTGACTCGCGCGCTGTCGCCCCGCAAGCAGACTCGAGTAAGTAGGTTTGCACGACAGTGCCTGCCCACATGTCAATAGGCGAATCTCAACACCCTTGGTCTCGTCTGAAAAGGACATTGGCTCAGGACGTTTGGGTTTTCGACAAAGCTTGTGAATACGCACCAAATTGTGCAATGCAGGCAGGCTGTCATCTTTGATTAACTCGTTGCCTGCCTAGGTCTTGCACATGTCTTACACATGTTGCCGATTACATCTTCACCGTCATGTTGCCTCACCACCTCGTTGACTTTGACTGATATGTTTGGACGCCTTGCGTCATCTTGTGTCGTTTCTGCGTTTTTGTTTGCACGTCTTCATGGAAGTGGCGAATTGCGAGGCACACACTACACACGAAAGGAAGGTATAGGGTATACCAGAGGGGAAGGTTGAGACGTCGCGCCATCTGCTCTTGTTCTGCATAACGAATGGAGATGCACGCGGCGCTCCAACACGAAAATCTCTTCGGATATACTGTCGGCTCGGCCGACTGCTCCCATGACTTGTGCTCGAGCCTCGAGCCGCTGACGTCCTCGACCGTGACATTGACAGCCACTGAGGTGTAGTGACCAGGCTCCCCGCCGCGGCAAAGAGTCGAAGGGTTTACTCCAAGCGACAGGTTCGGTGGAACTTGCGTGTTGCGCCCGCGCCCTCGGCGAAAACCAATCAAGTCGTCAGAAAACCAGCAGCGAGAGCGCTGCAAACATTTAAGGACTTGAAAGGACCATGGTCCGTGATCGGCTGTACGAGACTGGGCCGTCCTTGCCAGCGCTTGCGCTCGTGATGGCTTTCGTGATTTTGGTCGCAGGACGCACACAACGTACGTTCAATTGCACTGCTGTTTACAGATCCTGGAACTCCGCGGAAAGACACTTGCTGTGAATCAGACTTACCTGATGGCGGCAACCGACAGGCACCTCGCGAGATGAGGCTTCTTGAGGCACCAGTCGTGCCGGATTTGTGAAGCCAGTGCAATGGATCCGCTGAAAGACTGACAGACGTGTTCTGTGGAAGAAGGCACCAAATCTGTTCTTGGGATTTCTTCATGCGCGAGGTGAAGAGGTAGAGTGTAAATGGATGCATCACATGGTGCTGGACCGGTGTGCGCAACAAATTCGGTTTCAACTCCGCTGACCCTTTTTCAGCATGCAGAAACCAAATGCGAGCAAGCAAGACACTCACATGTCCGAAGATAGATCGCAACATTACTTCCACCCTCTTGTCTCACACAGGGAGATGACAAATAACCGGGCTTGTGCTTGTCTCAGTGGAAACGAGACAATTGCGAAAGCATGCACCTCGTCCTTGAGCAACTCGCGAAGTCTCGTCGAAGTGCAAACCTTCCAGGACCTGAGCAATAGCTGGGAACATCCGAAGAATTACAGCAACCGCGACACTCTCCGGATTAGTGGTTGTATTGCCTCCTTTTCTGCCTGTCATGCTGTGTGTTTTCGTGGTCTAGTACTCTTTGCCACCATGCTGTCCGAACTTTGCACATTTCGTAAATCTCGCAGGCACAACTGTTCTTTCTGGGCCATTCTTTGCATTGCAAAGAACCCAGGAGCACAATGGGAAACCGCACTTTGGGCACTGATGGTGGCACGAGAGCAGAACTTGCTGCCAACCGTCGGGGACTCAGGAGGTTGCTCCCCATGCTCCGGCACTGACACTGTGTCACAGATTGCGCTTCTTGCAGAGCCTATGCTGGCCTTAGGTAATCACGTGCAACTCTGCGATCCTGGGTTGTGCACGAGCCCGCAGCTGGCAAGCTGCACTTTCACTTTTAGGCCTGGGGCCTTGCTCCGGTGCGTTTCCTTCGGCTTGAACAGCACATTTTGGCAATCATGAGAGGCTCGTCGGCTTTGCACCAAGTTCGACCGAACGTGATCAGTTCCTTGGCTGGAAAGCCTCGCATGATCGGTGTCTCAAAAGTTGTCCTCGCTGGTTTCAATCCGCAGCCGCAGGCTACGAAGCGGCAGTGCTGGCATGCCAAGCTTCTGCTACACTTTGCGTGCTTTTGTCGGAGGTGTTCAACCTTGGCGTGCGGCTTGGTCGCGGAACTGTGTGTGTGTGTGTGTGTGGGTGTGTGTGGGTATGT
>CAJNDV010019813.1:44557-66337 GCA_905221635.1 Symbiodinium sp. CCMP2456 | reverse complement strand
CCCTTAGGGTAGACGAAGGCGCTTTTTGGAGACAGGGAACCGTAGGTTTAGACTCCCTGGGCTTCGGGTTCAGGGTTCAGGGTGCAGGGTTTAGGGTTTAGGGCTTTAGGGTTTTAGGGTTTCAGGGTTTAGTGTAGGAAGTGGAGTTTTAGGGTGTAGGGTATAGGGCTTAGTAAGTCGAAGTTAAGGGCTTGTAGGAGTTTAGGGCTTTAGGGTTCAGAGTTTAGCCACGATCAACTCCAAACCCTCAACACCGGAACTGGTCGCGCGCTCAGTGCCGGCAATTCGGACAGGAATGGCGCAGCGACATTTTTCCGCAAGACATTCTGAGAACTCCAAGCGGCTGTCACCACTATGACTCCCGTGTTGTGGTGAATGTCGGGGGTTGTGTGTCTGAAGGTTAACATACCGAGGTGTGTTGGTGTGTATAACTGTAGTAACTATGTATATGCATAAACACAATAGATACATACATGCATGTGTGCATATGCATTTGTAAACCATCTATGCATGTACAGATACGTACAAGTACGCAAACGGACCAACGAGGGCAAGACAACCCAACCTGTTGAAAGTGGAGCCTTGTTTGCACCCTAAGCCCTTTTCACTGGAACCTCCCTCGGACTTCGCGAAAGTATCTGCTCATGTTGTCAGATGGCAGTTTTCATGTTGCAAGAAGTTGACGTCATGGCTGTTTCTAAACACGAGTTTCAGAATTACATGGCGAGGGCACAGAGCCTTTTTTCTTAGGACCCTTCGAGTTTAGGGCGCTTGGAGTTTAGGGTTAAGGGAATATTGTAGGAGCAGAGTGATTACCGACATTATTCCTCGGGGTTTCTTATTATGCCCTCCTTTTTGAATACTTATAGGAGCCCCCTATACTATGTCAAAGAATCCTGAGAGAAGACCTCATGCCTAAACCCTAAACCTCCTAAACCCTAAACCCCAAACCCTTAACCCTAAACCTACCGTAAGGCTCCTAAGGCTTTCGGGGGAGGGTTTGGGCTTTGGGAGGTCGGGGGTTTGGGATCTCTCTGCAAGGGTCCGGGAGCCGTAGAGCAATGTTCAGTTCAGCATGTTAACTGCAAGGTGCATGTACATTGAAAACGGTTCGTGCAATGTAACCCACCGTTTTGTTCAATGTATCGGTCGTAAATATTGGAATTGGAATGAATGCCCGTCCTTTTCCTCGTATATTTCTGCTTCAATGTAGCCCTACAGCGCCACTGATAGCATTGTGGCCCCTGCATTACTTAAAGGATCATGGGACTTAGTAAGTAGGGTTATAATCAGGGTAACTATACTTATAACCCAAATTCAGGGACTTATAACCTTACTTACTGAGTCCCATGATCCTCCAAGTAGTGTTGTGCAAGTAGCGAAATCAAGAGGGACTCCGTGGTGCTGCAGCCACTTGTGGAGATAGAAGATCAGCTTCCTGCGACGGCGCCCGTCGCATATGCCCGGAAAACCCCCGTTCCGTAGGGTAGGGCTCCTGCTTGGGATCCCGGAAGGCCTCCCTGGACTTTGGTCATGAGACTTTTGTGACATGTTCGGCCTTTATACGTTTTTTTTTTCCGTTAGCCCTGGGTAAGGAGGGTCCTATGCCATGTTCGGCCTTTATACTAAACGGTACCTCGTTGATGTCAGGATATGGGCACTACATTACATCATGCAGGCAACTGGGCTTCCAGGGCAGCAACAGTGCTAATGAATAGACACGCGCCCTAGTTGGCCCAAGAATGGCCCAAGGCAGTCGAAGGTTCTAGGGAGGTGGTTCAGCCAAAGGTTCATGGGATTTCGTAATTCGCACATGGGGATTAGTAAAGCGTAGTAAGTAGAATTCAAAAGATGAACGGTGGTTGAGGGCCTTCCGCCCCGCCCGAACCCTGAAAACCTGAACTCATACCCTACACCTTTTCAGGGTAGCGACTTTTGTATATAAGAGACCCTAACCGTAAAACTAGGTACCCTAGAAAGGGGTAGGCTATAGGACCCCCTGGGAAATATGGTACATTCCTCACTATGGGTAATGCAAGGTTTATATCATCAACAGTACTTGGAGGATCATGGGACTTAGTAAGTAAGGTCATAAGTCCCTTAGTTGGGGTTATAACTAAATATAAGTATAGTTACTTTAGTTATAACCCCACTTACCAGGCCCCATGATCCTTTAAGTAAACCCGAAGTGCTGACCTTAAGTTTTGGACGCCTGGAAATCTTGTCCTCCAGGCTTGCAGATCCTAAACCCTAAGCCCTAGTCCTATCTAAGAGGTTTAGGGTTTATAGGGTTTACCTGAAGTCTAAGACTCTACTCCGCGAAACCCTTCTCAACCCCTTATGAGCCTGTGAAGAAACCCTTACGAAACCCTAGTTAAGAATGCCTAAAGAATCCCTAACAGGACATTAAAGAACCCCAAAGAAGCCCTTCATAATCCGAAAGAAGCCACTTATGAAATCCTTAAGAACCAGGGTTTAGGGTCTAGGGTTGACTCTCAAGAAACCTTTGTTTATCGGATCGCACGTCAGACAGTCCCTCGAACCACTCTGCATAACCGCGCAGCAAAGTTGAAACGCAAGAATCCAACAGAGCCTTCCCCAAAGACCCAGTTACTCGGTTATGGGCAGGGTGCAGGGTTTAGGGGTGTTTAGGATTGAAGTTTCAGGGCTTCGGGTTTAAGGCTTAGGGTTTGCTGGTCTAACGCTCTAATCACTGTAGGGTTCAGTAGAGAGCTATGCGCCTTACCTACAGACCTTGTTACCTCTACTTTGGGTTACGGGTTATCGGCAGGGTGTAGGGGTTGCAATTTAGGGTGCCAGAAGTTTGATATGCATGCTTCAGGAATTGACCCGCAAGAGGCAATGCAACGCCGAACCTTTCTTCTGGGTTTTTGATCTGGAAGATGTCAGAAGTTGACATACTAAGGGATCTATAGTAGACGATATGGTCTGCTTATCGCAGCAACTTAAATTGAAATCCTGAGCAAGAACCCAGGCTTACACCCACCCCAACTCAGGTACCTCCTCCTCGGATCGGTTTCGAGTTAGTTCTGTTATGTTTTGTGTTTGCTTTGCAGGGTCTAAGCCCCTTTAGGCAGTAGGGGACCTACTCAAGGAGGGTGCTACACTAAGTTACTGATCTAGGGCCAGATGAATTGTCATGCCTTGGGCCAGCAGTGGGAAATTTATGTCTTGCTTTCTTGGGTGAGAGCTCGCAAAAGGGCCGACAACGGCCAGGGTCATGCTTTTTACAGCCCTCCCCCCGAGCAGCCCAAGACCCTTTAATTGTGGCTTATGTTTACTTGAAGGCCTAGGCCCGAGATTCTACTGTTGTTTTGCGGTTGCCTTGGTTGCTGTTTGGTAGGGTCCTAGTTTTCAGATAGGTCATCCCAAAACAAAACAAAGGTACCACACCCTAAACCCTAAACCCTAAACCCTAAACCCTAAACCCTAAACCCCAATCAACAACAAAGGTGTCGAGTTTAGGTATTACTCAGTTCAGGGATGTCGGGCTCGTTCGGACCCCGGAACTTTGAAGTTTTTCGACAGCTATCGGTGGCCCGAACACAGTGACAGGGTTTAGGGTTTAGGGTTTAGGGTTTAGGGTTTAGGGTCGGAATATTTAGAAGTCAACGCCCTCATACTGCACTACCTACATGTTGAGATATGTTAGGAATGGGACGACCAAAGTCTCGTCCCACTGCCCGGGATGAAAGAACCCTAAAAAAATAGTATTGCAGATTGTTCAGGCTTGTACGTTGATTTTGGTGCAGCAGTACTTCGTAGCCTGGCTCCCTTGTAAATATCCTCAGCGCTACACTGGAGTATCACAAAACAGGGACCGCGGCATAGACCCTGACTAAAAGACCGGGTCTCTGAACAGGAACCCCTAGCCAACAAAAGGAAATATTGGTGGCTGTAGACACGTCAAACCAGTCAGGAACCTTATATCACGCCTTGAATTCCATGGAACACCCTCTTGTTTGGCCAAGGTCCTTGTTCTCTGGAGCCAAGCTACCCGGCGCAGAGGCAACTTCCTTGCCGTATATAGATATACTGCTCATTGCCCTAAACCCTAAACCCTAAACCCTAAACCCTAAAACGGTATCCATAATTGCTTCAAGGGTTTCGGGTTGAAAGCTTTGGGGTTCAGGGTTTAGGTCTCAGGTTGGCTCTCTTACGTTGTTTTCCGCTTTGGTTTTGGATTCCGCTTTGAGTAAGCCACATATAGATAGATAGATATATATATATATAATAAAATATAGCGAGAGAGAGAGAGTGTGTGTGTGTGTGTAAAAGGGACAGATATAGAGAGAGAGCGAGAGAGAGAGAGAGCTGAAGCCCTAACTAAACCCTGCGATCTTCCTCAGCTAGTCCTAGTTCAGCCTTCGATGATCGATGACACATCATTTTGGGGGGGTTCATGGCGTTCGGGGTTTAGAGTTTATAGGAGCTGAGGGCTCCGGGTCTACCGATCGGCGAAATTCCGTAGAGAGCCCAATTACCCCTTCATCAAGGAAGCTACCTGAAATCCTAGGGCGCTTGATCTTGGAATTTGAAATAAGGTATATTCCTTAGTTGAGGGGTATCGGGATCGGGTATTTCGTCGTACTGGACTCTCCGAGAAGCCCAAGCTGCCCGAGGGTGTGTATGATCCAAAGACACCTTGCGGCCTGGGCTTGAGCCTGAAGCCGCAAAGCCGAACATCTGCACTCTACATCCTAATATAGGGCCTGAATTATTTACTATACTATCTTGGGCGTTTCTTATTACAATATAGTATAATATACCCAAAAACCCTAGTCTAATTATTCAGGACCCCTCAAACTTTCAAAGGCAGAAATTAACATAGTTTCAGTCCTTCAAGCCATAAGCCTTTTAAGCGCGAACCCCCTGAACATCTTTACAGATAACATCCAGAGCCTGTGGGCACTCTGCTAACCTGAAGCCCCAAAGGTCCAAGTAACAGCCCTACGCCCTAAACCCTGAACCCAGTATGACATATACTTTTGGGGGGCCAAATATCTACAAAGTAGCTACATTGGTACATGGACCCCATGGGGATGCAACGGCCTCTGAACCCTCACGAGAGCGAAGGCTCAATAACAATGTCAACCCAAGAACGCATACCTGCAGGCTGACGCAGTGTGCTGGCCTCAGGTTGTTGGGGATAACAACCAAAATGGGAATATGACTAATAGTGTAATACTCATAATTCATAAATGGATGCTTAAATATCTGAAGTGGGGTATGAGAGTATCATCTTTGCGGTTTAGGGGTTCAGAGCTTTAGCACCAGGGTTGTACGGTTCAGGGTTTAGGGTTTTAGGGTTTAGGGTTTAGGGTTTCCGTCTAGGATTCTCGTGCTGTTGTCGAATCCACAGACTAGAGCTGTCAGACCTTCTTGCACCCATCCATGAGAGGAGCCTTTCCCAAGCCCTGCACCCAAAAGCCCTCCAGCCCCCAAACCTGAAAGCCACAACAGCCCCAACAGCCACGCAGCCACAAGCCCCACAGCCCGGAAGCCAACAGGCCCCAAGACAGCCCACCCACATTGTAAAGCCTGTACATCCTAAACATGCTCAGCCGGTTTAGGGTTTAGGGTTTAGGGGCCCTTAGCCTGCTTCTTGCAACGAAGAGCCCCTAAACATGAGGCCATACTTTGCACAGCAGGACCAGAATCCCCAACCCAGACATGAAACAGGCCCCTCCCAGACTTAAACAACAATACGCAAAGGATCATGAGACTTAGCAACAATTAAGGGCTATAGTTAAGGTAACGATGCTGATTTTTACCTATAACCCCAATCAGGGAAGTTATAGCCATACTTATCAAGTCCCATGATCGTCAGAACCCTAAACACTTATAGATCCCTTGCGGAGCCCTTTACAGTAAGGGACCCTTTAGGGAACCCTAGTTACTAAGTCCTATGATCCTCCGAGTACCCTAAACACTAAACCCTAAACCCCTAAACCTTAAACCCTAAACCCTAAACTCCTGAGCCCCGCACCCAGTGGACCCAGGTCCAACTCGTTCATGCCCGGTCTTCAGGCCTCGATGACCTTCCCGTCTTTCGGGGTTTTTGTGTAGGGTTTAGGATGTATAGGGTTTAGGGTTAAGGGTTAAGGGTTTAGGGTTTAGGGTTTAGGGTTGAGGGTTGAGGGTTTAGGGTTTAGGGTTTTTGTGGGATTGACAGGGTCTTCACGGCTTCGGGCTTTGGGCTTAGGGCTGGGGCCATAAGGTTTAGGGAGTTCCGGGTTTAGGGCTCACGGCCATAAGTCGAAGCTTTCGGGTTTAGGGTTCCATGGGCTGAACAGGGTCTTCAAGGCCATGAGTAGAGGTTTTGGACCCAACGTGTGTACAAGCTTTTCGCAGTTGGATCTTTTCTAGTTTTGGGTCGCTGAGCTTTTCGAGCTCCGGGAACCCGTCTCTTCCAACCAAAGGCCTTGCCGTCCACACAAGTTGAAGCACAGGAACCCGTAACGATCAGGTAGCCTACATGCTTGGTTGATTCGGGGGGGGTTCGACTTTCTGCACTAATACTTCCTTAAACCCTAAACCCTAAACCCTGAACCCTAGCCTTAAACCTTGGGAGGCATAGGACCCCATATCAGTGTCAGCAAGCAACTGTACCCTAAACCCTAAACCCTAAACCCTAAACCCCTAAACCCTAAACCCTAAACCCTAAGCCCTGAAAGTGCGAAGCCGAGTAGACTTAGAGGATCCAAGTGCCCCAAGCATTAGGACTGCAGGTCCTAACAGTGACGGTTTGGGGTTTAGGGTTTAGGGTTAGGGTTTAGGGTTTAGGGTTTAGGGTTTAGGGTTTAGGGTTTAGGGTTAGGGTTTAGTAGTGAGTTAATAGTGTGCTCTGGGAGGTTTTCAGCACCTGGCACCCTGCTATTTGGGCAGTTGCACCCTTTGGAGTGGTGTTCGGGGTGGATTGTTTCCAGGCCGCCTTGCTCCTGAGATAAAGTGGAGCAGTGGTACTGCTACAATCCTGTGACGCCGAAAGCCTACAAGTATCGCAATTCCAAGTCTATCCCCCCCACGACAGAACCCTCAAAACCACACTGCCCAAAAAGGCAAATTTCATTTCCCAGAGCCCCGAGCATGAGCCTACCCCCATCTAGAAACCCCAAACTCTGACTCTCAAACCCAAAGCCCCCGTCCACCTATGAATCTTCAAACTTGCACCCTTAAACCTATACCTTCGACCCTATCAGACCAAACGCTAAACCCTAAACCCGTAAAGCCCTACACCCTAAGCCCGTTGTTCTCTTTAGCGGCGGAGGCTTTTGGCTCCGCTCGGCAGGTTGCTGCCCTTCTCGGTGCTGTGTCGCAAGGCGTTCGGACGAGTCTGAGAGTGGGCGTAGTCCGTTCATGGTTCAGGGTTGATGCAAAAAAAGGGTCCTGGTTTAGGCCTTCGGTTTGGATCTTGCAGAGTTTAGGGCTGATAGGGTTTGGTAAGTTTCGCCAGTTTGGCGGACGTTATGCATGCTTGACAACGGCTGCACTATCGGATCTGCTCAGGGCTTTCAGTAAGTGCTGTGATGTTTCGTGGCATGTGGGCTTGTCGGGCTTATGGCTTATGCTATGAACGGTCAGCAATATCTATTCCATTGAGCCTTTTCAGTCCTGGCCGGACTTTCGACTGGAATGTCGGCACGAAGTGTCTTGAAACATCCATTTGCTGTTTTGGAATGTATGGTCTTGAAGATTGGCCAGGTAAACCAGGCGCTTGTTCGAGCCGTTGCGAAGGGAGTTGCTTGCGATATAGTTACGAGAAGCAGATTATCATGGTCTGCTTTGTGAGGCCTACAGCTCGATTGAGGCTCTGTTATTGAACCTGCGGCTACTTCAAGAATGTAGTAGGCGGCTTGTGTAACCTGGTAAAGTGTTCTCGTGTTCGTAGCATTTAGATCCCCGACATTTCAGGGTACTGCGCGAGCTGCTGATGTGGTATCGACGGATGGGGGCAGCAAGGACAACCCAATAATTAAAGATGCTTTTCATCTGTTCTTAGAGACGACTTCCCATCATCCTCCAAGTGCATAGCTGACTCAAACACGAGTTCCACATCCGAAAACTCGGAGCCTATAAGCCCTCTGAATCTTGAAACCTTGAAAGCAACCATGCACCTTAGGTTTAGGGTTTAGGGTTTAGGGTTTAGGGTTTAGGGTTTAGGTTTAAAAATATCCATAAACCTTTGCCTTAATCTGGTTCCAGACGTCGCACAGGCCATGTACTCGAGCAACATCTCCTCCAGGACTTCCCGCTATGTGGACGCTTCGAACTTATCGTGCTTGGTTCTTCTTTAGGTGACCTGCGTGGGAATGAGACGGGGGGAGGGGGGCTGGTTGCGTTGTTGAGGTAGCTTGGCAGAGGATAGGCTTGCAGGGCTTCCGAGGCTTCGCGATTTTTCCCCGGGAAATGCCGAAGCATTTTCTTGTGTTCTGAGTTCATGCTGTAGGTGAAAACGCTGTCGTCTGAACCATAAACTCGACTCAGACAATTAGTCGGCGGAAGCATCTAGTGTCGACGTCTGAGGCCAGGCCTGCCCTCAGGTTCCATGTACTCATCTAGCATCTACTTGGGCCTTACAGTACCTAAATACAGACTACCTTCGGGCCAGAGTTTCTGCATGGCAGGAGGACTGGAGCTTGACGGTGCTCTCAAGAGCTTATTTGTGAGAGTAATAGTTGTACAGTCCAGAACCACTAGTGCAGTATGTAGAGTTTTGGTTTCTCGTGCCATGATCATGTCAATCCAGGGGCCTCAGCAATTACAACTACTATTTTGGGGGTTCCTTCTTGTAACTATACTACAAACGAGCCCAAAACCCTAGCCCAATTATTAAGGCCCCTACGTTCTGGCAGTTATGCCCTTCAACATCCTGGAAACATCGGCCTACACTTCGCAGGAGATGATTCGGAGCCGAAGAAGTAGCAACCCGGGCGAGGATATCGAGGATCCGCTGCAAATAGATGCGCAGAGCTCGTCTTGAGATACCAGTGGTATAGACCTTGACATTTCTGTTCCCAGAACCTTGTGTAGCACATGCAGGGTCCATGTGAGCTCATGCCTCAGCCACCATCACGTCATAGCTCTGGCTATGCTGTCTCAGCGACCGCTGGGCATTTGCAGAAGCGCAACTGTGGGTTAGGGACTGACGGTTGTTCTTTTGCGGAGTTCTGAAGGCGGGCTTGTTGTGGTACATGCTGCTATGGAACGAGATCATAGTCATACTCAAAGCTGCATGCCGATAAACATGGGAATTTTGTGACCTTGCTTCATGACGAAGTGCTTTGCTCAAAGCGAGTCTGCGAGAGTCTGCCCCTGAAGCGCTTGAGGCGCGGAGTTCATCAAGCTTTGCTCGCACTTGGCATCTGTGGAGCTGTTGAGACGGCGGGATGGTGAGCCGGAAGAGCGTGTGTCTATTCTCCTTGGCTTCGTTTGCCTTTTGGGTGGCTGCGAATAGGTTCGACCTGGTAGATATTTCACTCATGCCCGGAGTTACGCCTCCTCCAGCTCACCGGTTGGTGCAGCCTGCGCCTCCTCAGCCAGACAGACAAGTCCATCGAAACGCGGTGCCGAAGCCGGTCTCGGATCCTCCGGTTGAACCCCGACCTGTTCCTGACCTTGTTCTGCATTGTTGGGGTACGCGTGCCCCTATCGATCGCGTCTGTACGCTTTTGCTTCTTTGTTACTTTTCCGTTCTTCCTGAGGGGCTCTGTTTGTTGGGGTGGCTGCTGGGGACGATGCTGGCCGGGGGCAACCCCTTCAGAGCTGGTCATTTTCTGGGATCGTTAGCACCATTCTTTGGCTACCGCTGGTTTAGTTCGCTAGAGCGGCTAGAGGACTCAGCAGAAGAGAGGATTGATGCAGGGATTGTCTACAATCAATGCATTACTTGTGGTCGATGTGCGTTGTGGCAGGAAGTGGTGGCATTGCAGCCTTGTGTTTGCGGGCTAAGCTCGGCCAGTATCATGCCGACTTTCTGCGATATCAACGGAGAGATGCCTTCCTGTTCGGTGCTGTGTTGGCTGTTGGGAGCGAAGAGTTCCTCCAGAGTTTTGATGCCCTGAGCCTTGATGATACACTGCATTCGATCCAGCTCAGTGCAATTGCTGGGGGCGTAGGATTTGTTCTCCTGGCTGAGAGACTTCGTCGGGGCTGAGGCCTCAAGGTTTCAGCTCTTGTGCAGGCATTGCTAAGGAGGCAGGTGTCAGTTTTGATTCGAAATGCGACATACCTGCCGAGCGCTTTTGAGTCCTTGGCACCAGAGTTTTTGAGCATGTTGAGCAACATCTGCAGACTTCCTCAAACAATCGTGCTGATCTTGGAGAAGGGCTTGCCATATTCGAACCATGGGTTTGCGTCTCTTATAAGGATCCTTTGCACGAGCTCAACTTGGGAACCTAATGAACCTGGCACAGTAGCAACTGTATGAGTAGCGAGAAAACTGTCCTGAGCCCCATATATTTCCCTCAACATCCACATCCATGGTTCCTGAAGGTCACGCACGAAAAAAACATTATTGCAACTTTCGAGGTTCAAGGCTTCAGACTCTGGCTGCAGTGGGCCTGAAGCAAGTTTTTGCTCCAAGACCTTTATGCTCCACGTTGATGCAGTATCTACCAAAGTCTGGGGAAGTAGAGACTAAGGCTCATCTGAAACTGAATGACAAGAGAAGGCGAACATACACGAACCCGGATGTTTAAACGCTTGACGTCCAGCAAATATTTAAGGTTTAGCTTGTCTAATTAAGCTTGCAGCTTGAACGTTAACTCATGCCTAAGCTCGAGCCCTTGGCAACACTTTTTGCTTGAGAATCCGAACCTTTGACCCGGCAGCGTAAACTATTCGTGAGTCGATGGCCCTGCATGCAGACCAATGCGAATGCTGTGCCGGCGTGTTCAGAGCGGTGAGGTGTTTGTGGTTGGTTCGTTTGGGACGTGCTGTTGCTCTTTCTTGCTCCGGTGGCCAGGGGTATATTAGGGCTGCGAGCTGAGCTTTGAAGCACCGCGAGGCATGCACGGCAGTAGGTCAGCCATCAGTCACTGAGTCAGCAAGAAGAAGTTTAAGTATACCCTAACCCTCCAGGTACCTACTATATAGGGCCTCACGGGCTCTAGTGCCCTATATAGTAGGTACCTGGAGGTTAGGGTATATGTACATACACGCATAACTAAGAACGACGCCCGACTGTGTTGTGGATCTTTGTAGGAGCTGGCGGCCGAGTTGCAGCACCTGCTGAACTTGGAGGACTGCTTTTGCAACACAGGGGGTTTAGGGTTTAGGGGGGGTGAGGCTTCAGGAAAGCCTGCGGACAGATTTCCACAGAAATCGGAAATCACGGGCCTTAATGACGGGGTATACAGGGTTTATCGAGCCTAGGGCCTTGTGCTCGGGTATTTGTGCAGAATGTGGAGTTTGGGTTAGGATTTCAGCGCTTACCGTTCGGGATTTCAGGTTGTTTGCTGTTTTGGGGTCTTACGCGGTAGGATTTATCCCTAAACCCTAAACCCTAAACCCTAAACGGCCTGCAGCATTAAGCCTGCAGCATTAATAACGGGCACAAAGAATCAGCATCAAGAGGGTGTGGCTCAGGGCCTCAACGGGTCGCGGCAGTCTCTAGAGCACACTGCAAGAATCGTTGGACTTAGTAAGTAGGGTTATAATGAGGGTAACTATACTTATAACCCCAATTAGGGGACTTATAACCTTACTTACTAAGTCCCATGATCCTCCAATCATGCAGAGCATACACAGCATTTTCAGCTCATGCCAGTCGGTGCAGGAAGTCGCACTGCTGATGAAAAGCCTCCGGCACACTTCGTAAACAACGGCTGCAACAGATGTCCGCATTGATTAATGTATTTCAGGTATGGCAGGATGAATTGTGTCCATCAGTTGCACACGGGTTTTCTCGGCCTTCTACTTGTCGTTACAAGGTTCATCATAAATATCGAAGGAAGGCTTCACTTTTGGACCCAGGTCAGCCCCTGTCAAGAAAGACGCTCTGATAGAAGAGCCTGAGGCAGAACCAGGGTTTAGGGTTGAGGGTTAACTTGTGGCCGTAGGGTTTAGGTTTTAGGGTTTAGGGGTTTAGGTCCTGACACTAAACCCAGAAGTCCTGAGCTCGATGAGCACGCAAACCTCAAGCCCTCGACCCCAAACCTTGCTCCATACAGGCTCCATGTGCCTAGTATGTACTTCGGCCTTAAAGTACCTATATGGGCGGAGCCCCTGCAAAGCCTGAGTGTATACTCATAAACGCACATGGAGCCTTAGGGCTTTAGGGAGCCATGCAGAAAGGACTTCCGCGACTTTGGTCTCGGTGTGCAGCTTGTGGGGCTCCAAGCACGCGGATTCAGCTCCAAAGAAGGATAATGAAGGAACCTGATTAAGAAACCCTGGCCCTATAACCCCAATATTCTAGGGTTCATATTAAGAACCCCCAAAAAAGGCCCAGGGTTGCTTAATCAGGTTCCTACACTAGTCTCTCAGGGAATCAACATTTTGAGTTTGTGGCTCCTACGTCAGGTCCTATGGGCTGAGGGGGATCTCAGAATCACTTCTTAGTTCGCCTGCAAAGGACCTAGAGGTCGTCCCAAACAGCAGTGCAACTTCGTCCCACCTTCTGACTGTGTTGATGGGTCGGGAGGCTGTCTCCAAACACTCTACAGTAGAGTCTGAGAGCGCAGTGATTTCTGCTTCAAGGTGCTGGTTTCGCAAACAGTCAGTTCAGGGACTGCTAGCTCTATGTTTCTCAAGGCTTTTTCATAGACCCAAGGATCCCAATTTACCCGAAAGTTTAAGGAAACTGCTTGAATTTCCTGGGTTCAATTAAATTCGATATCAGATGCAGCGGCCTTCCATATTTGAGGGATCCCTATTAAACGAATCCTGGAATCATGCAACAACACTGCATGGCAAGATCTTGAAAGCCAGAGTAATACCAGAGATTTGCTCTATTAAGATCTTGGGCTATGAACCATGCTGGAGGATCATGAGACTCAGAAAGTAAATTCGTGAGACCTCAACTGGTTTATGAGCTATAAGTAGTGTAATTACGAGTACAGTTACTTTACTTGTAACCCTATAGATACTAAGTCCGATGATCCTTTCAGTACAGTAACCCTATAGACAATTGAATAAACAGGCTATTGTTGGAGTCTCTGCATAGGTTGATCTGGACAGCCGTGGGGCCGAGGTGCTGACATTCTGATCCGTGAGTGCTGTTGCAGAGCTTCAAGTTGTCAGTTTTAGGTTTTGGAGCTTGGAGCTTTGGTTACGGTTGGAGGTTCGTGTTTTGGGGATTTAGGGTCGCAGGTCTTGGTTCTACTCTTCGACGCGGGTGTCTATAAGAGAGAAACACAGCCAAACATGGCTTTCACGAAGCTTTGAAATCACCCGAAGATAATTCAGGAATTCGTGGGGATTGGCGACGCTTCATAGTTTGTGAACCCCTGGCAGTAGACTCAGATGCTTCAAACATTGCGCGGGATCAGTGAGGTTCCAAATCGTGGCTATAGTAATGATACGTTGCAGAGCAAGCCTGCTTGGCCCTTGCTTGCGAAGCAGACATGCCAACAATGTGTGAACAAAACAGAAACACCGTCAGTGTCCAGACCATTGAATAACACCTTCCTCGCGCCTTAGGCCCTGAAGAGGAGAAGCTGTAACTGTAACTCCGAAAGAACATGGGCAGTCGACCCACATATTGAACCTGCTCCATGACTCAACCACAAGTCCTCTGAACCCTGAACTGTAAACTTTAGACGCTAAGCCTCCCAGAAAGGGAGGGAAGTCCTACACGCTCCCCCCAAGCCCTGAAACTCGGAATCCTAAATTTCCGCAGAGCATGAAACCCCACCAAAGCACTTTAGCCAACCTTTAGCCCAAGATCTTTCACCACCNNCCCCCCCCCCCCCCCCAAAGCCCCAAACTAAACCCCAGGTCCGTTATAACTAAACCACGCCAAAGCCCCAAATCATAAACCACCCTCAACACCCCGAGCCTGGATCCTAAACAGTAAGGCTTGCCCTACACCCCGATAGAAACCTTCTAGCACTCCTATAACTCCGGGCTGCCACCAAGCAAAAGTCTAAATCCGTCAAGCACTTGCAGGATCATGGGACTTAGTNNTAGTAAGTAAGGTTATATGTACCCTAGTTGGGGTTATCAGTAAGTATAAGTGCAGCTACCTTAATTATAACCCCAACTACTATGTCCCATGATCCTTTAAGCAGGCTGCGAGCCTTCAGAGCCTGGAGTCCTTCATCAACTCACCTTCCACACCGGCGTGGGAACCTGGAGCTGCTCGGGGGCTTTGGCTCTACCTTAAGAACCCCAAAACCTACTTTTTGTAGGGTCCCTATAAATCCCATATAAGGGTTAATAATAAGAACCTACAAAAAAGTGGGTTTTGGGTTCTTAAGGTAGGGTAGGGTGTGAAGTGTGTTAATACAGGGGCCTTCATGGTTAGAAGCAACAGTAGGCTTCCTTCGGCTTCCATATAAAATCATGCGCCCTAAACCCCCGAACTCTAGATGCCAAATCCTGTTTATTTAATTCCCGTATACTAATGCTAGAGGTTTTTAAGATGAAAGCACCGGCAAAGGAGTCTGTTTAAGTATTCTTTCAAGGTTTTAGGGTTCGGTGTTTAAGGTTCGGGGGTTTGGGATTTTGACGCTTAACAGTTTGAAATATCGGGATATCCCTAAAGCCCTTTTCGAATTGCTGAGGCCCCGAAACCTTCCACGCAAAAAGCCTGCCTATACTTGTAGTATCAGTAAAGATGCCGCAAGGAACCCTCCAAAGGAGCTTGTTCAAATCCCTTACCCCAGGGATCCAATTATCTAATAGTCTGACATTCTGCCCAATACTCACCTGCATATAATGCTATCCTAAACCCGAGTACTGAACGATTGCGTCCTCTGCACCCTTAAAATAGAAACCCTACGACACCCCCTTATGGAGCCCTTTCAAGACCCTACTAGAACCCGCATGCACAATGACAGTGTCCTTCGGACCCTGTTAGGGCTAATGGAACCGACTTGAAAATATATGGGGCCTTAATAAGTAGAATAGGGTGTGGGGCTACACTATTACACTTACAATAAGGAACCCACAAAACGCTATTCTAATTATTACGGCCGCTAAACCTAAACCCCAAACCACTTATAGAAACCCTTAAAGCAAGCCTTCCAAGGAGCCCCAAACCCCCAAAACCTTATTCTAATCATTAAGGCACTTCTGTAGTAAGGAACACCTAAACCCTAAACCCCTAAACCCTAAACCCTATACCTTAAACCCTAAACCCTCATATCCCCTAAACCCTCAAATCCCCTGAACCCTAAACCCTATACCCTAAACCCTAAACCCTCAAATCCCCTAAACCCCTAAACCCTAAACCCTCAAACCCCCTACACCCTTAAGGCCCTTTTTTGTTGCTAGAGCCTCCCAGGCCTGGGGTCACCTCTCCCAAGTCGGTTCCATGGCTCTTCTGCTCCCGGGGGCCGGGGGCCCCAGGGCATGAAGCAAGGTTTAGGGTTTAGGGTTTAGGGTTTAGGGTTTAGGGTTTAGGGTTTAGGGTTTGAGGGATTACGTAGGGTTTAAGGGTTTGGGGTTTAAGGTTTAGGGTTTAGGAGCGTAGGGTTTAGGGATTTGGGGTTTAAGGTTTAGGGTTTAAGGGTTTAGGGTTTAAGAGAGTTTAGGGTGTAAGAGTTTAGGGTTTAAGGGTTTAAGGGTTAAGGGTATGGGGAGCAGGGTTTAAGGTTCAGGGTTTGGGGTTTGGGGTTGACGGTTTAGGGTTTAGGGGTCAGGGATTGGGGCTCAGGTTGAAGGTTGGGGGTGCAGGGTTTAGGGTTTAGGGTTTAGGGTTTAGGGTTTAAGGTGTAGGCTTCAGGGTTTAGCTTCAGGGTTTGGCAGGCCTGTCGAATGAAGACTTCGGTCGTCAGCGTTTTAGGCTGCCAGGTTTGGTGTTCGAGGGCATTTTTGAGTTACAGGGCTTCGGGTAAGTTAGTGCCTTAGTGCACTAGGTCTGGCAGGTCTGACAAGGTCGAAGACCATGCTGTCCAAGCCTTTTGTGCTAGTGTCAGCCTATGGGAAAGGTCTTCTTAAGCTGAACAGTAATTTGATGGTTTAAGGGGGTTTAGTATCAGTGGTCGTTTAGGAGTTCGTGTGTTGTTGGTTGTGTTGGGCTTTCAGGGATTTGGGGTCCGGGTTCAACGGTGGTGCGGTAGTTCGGAGGCTAGGGATTTAAGGGTTTGAGTGCTGCAGATGCCCTAAACCCTAAACCCTAAACCCTAAACCCTAAACCCAAACCCTAAACCCCCATTGAATGGCATTGGGCTCGGAGGGAAAACACGGCCCGGTCAAAGACTTCGGGATTGAAAGTATTCCTCAGAGCCCTTTAAACAGAAAAGGTGTCTTTAAGTCAAAAAAAAGAAACCCTGTGATTTGGAAGCATGCCTTCGTTGAGAGCTCAGGTTTTGCCTGCCGATGCGGTAGCCTGGCTAATGTACTTGTGACTCTGAATATCCCGCAGGCCAGCAGGTAACCGCAAACCTGTCCGGGCAGATCCAAGTCTACTGTAGGTTGCCTGAGAGTCTTTGCTTTGAGGGAACTCAGCCAACAGGACGTCAAAGCTACCCTGAGCCCTAAATTCTAAAACCCTGTAGTAGCCCCGGTAGGCTCATAGGATCCTGAACCGAACCCTTCAAGCAACCCCGTATAGTCGCCCCTATAGAAGCCTCGAAGGGAACCCGGAAAGCAACCCCACATCATATAAACCCTACAAAGTTTCAAAAGATAAAACCCTACGAACCCCTATAGAAACACACTTTAAGACCCTTCGAGGCCCTGTGAGACCCCATCAGACTCATATATAAATCCCTAAGCCCTAAACCCGAAACCCTGAACCCTAAACCCGAAACCCGAAACTCTAAACCCTGAACCCCAAACCCCTAAACCCTAAACCCTTAAACCCTAAACCCTAAACCCTATAAACCCTCATCCCTTACCGCTCGAGGATCCGCCTCTTGCCGTGGTGTTGCTGCTGAACCTCTCGAGCCGGAATCGCTGCGGCCAAAAGGCCGGTCAGCCTTCTGTTGAATTGGGTGTCATGTAGGGGTTTAGGGTTTAGGGTTTAGGGTTTAGGGTTTAGGGTATAATTAGGGTTAACGGTTTAGGGTTTAGAGTTTAGGGGTTCTTATTATAATGCATAATATAATATACCCAAGAAACCCTAGGCTAATTATTAAGACCACTACATTATAGATCTGCATTCTTACCGGCAGCATGACCACCATGACCACCAGCACTATCATATCACCATCGCAGTCATGAGCACCATCTTCATTACGACTTTCAGAATACCACTGGCCTTCGCCATTGTCATCACCTTCCTTGTCACAACCATTCTCATCGCCATGGCCCTCTTCCAGGACAGCGACAGCAGACTGGGTTGACGGAGAGTCAACCCTAAACCCGGAACCCCTAAACCCCTAAACCCTAAAGCCGCAGCCCTAAGCCCAAAGCCCAAAGCGCAAAGCCGTAAACCCTAAACCCTAAACCCTAAACCCAAAGCCCCTGTGCCCTCAACTGCTCCAAGCCTCCAGGCCTTTACACGCGTGGCCTTATCAGCATTAACCCCAAACCCTAAACCCTGAAACCTCGACTACGGTTTAGGGTTTAGAAGATTAGGCTTTGGGGTTCAGGGTCTAAAGGGGATTAGGCTTCAGGGTTTAGGGGATTAGGGCTTAGGGTTGATGCTTAAACGTCTATCTCACACAGCCGCTGAAGCCTTGACCCGGATCCTGGTAAATCCGAGACATAATTCAAGAAATATGTGAGTTTCCGAAAATTAAGATACCTTATTTTGGGGTCCTTATAATCAGGATCCTACTATTTAGGGTACTATATTAGGGTCCCCTATTTTCGGAAAGCCCCATATGCCAGAGACCCTCAACCCTGAACCCCGGTGGCCAAGCCGATCTTGACCACATGAGTATGCTCGCCCCATCCCGCCCCGAACACCTGCACCGTACGGTTGATGATAGGAATCCTGCATCACCTATAATTAGGAATATACCATAATTCCCATCGTTTAGGGTCCTTAACCTTGGCATCAAAATAGCCCAACAAGCCTCATATAGTAAGGTCTTTGCGCCCAGAAGCCTTAAAATATGAGTCCTTGCAGGGTTAGGGTAAGGTAAGGCAGGATTTATATCCTCAACCGTAGTGCTCCCTAAACCCTAAACCCTAAGGGTTTAGGGTTTAGGGTTTAGGGTGCTCTGTGAAGTCTGAGCCAGACGCCGTGCCGAGGTGGCCGCAGAAGTCCTGCAGGCAATCCAGGCCAGCCGAAAACGCTGAAGGCACGGGGTTCAAGTTTAGGGTTTTAGGGTTTCAGGGTTTTTTGGCTTACAGGGTTTAGGGTTTAGGGTTTAGTGTTTAGGGCACCGGGTTCAAGTTGTCGGGCAGGGCGTAAAGTTTAAGGTTATGTGTTTAAGGACTTCGGGCTTGAACGGTTTAGTTTCTTCTTTGTTTTGTGTGGGGTTTGGGGTTCGGGGCCATGGGTTGTGGACTTAGTTTGTTTTTGGACTTGACGCTAGAGCCTAGCATTGAACACGTCAGAGACTATTCCGTCCCAGAGAGCCCCATACCCCTGAAATTAGGAATATACCTTAAATTCTGGGGTCCTTAATCTTATTATGGTTTAAGTTATATTCTTTAAGGGGTATTGGGCTCTCTGGGTTTGTCAAGACGTACTGGGCTCTCTGGGCAACACGGAGTGGCGGAAGGCTCCAAGTTCAGGTGGAGTCCTTGGAGAGGTCAGAACGGCTGATGGTATAAATCCTGCATTACCCAGAATACCCTAGGGCTCCAGTTCCCTAAATAGTGGGTTACTGGGGTACATATATATATATATATATGGTTAGTAACCCACTATTTAGGTAATTGGAGCCCTGAGGATACGGAACGTAACATAATTTCCATAGTTTAGGGTCCTTATAAGGTCATGCAGGATTTATATCACCAACAGGATCATCATCCCGCCCCGAGGATAAGAAAGCCACAAGCCCCACGACGCTAGACCCCTACTCCCAAAGCCATAAAGATGATTCCCTAAACGCATACGGTAGTACAACCCCAAGCACATAAGTCCTACAGAACATGGCCTCCACTAAACCCTAAATGCCAGCGCCTCGCTAAAAAAACAACAGCTATTTTCCTGTCGCCTTCCGCAGCCACCGGCAACTAAGACGATGAGTTTCTCGAGGATCCCTGCAAGCTAGGAAGTAACCTTTTCTCTCAGCACCTTGATATCAGGTGCGCCACGAAGGTCACAGTTCAGGGAGTGGGCGTGATTAACTTCAAGGTCTACATTGCAGTTCAGGAAGCGAGCAAGCACGGAAACCCGGAATCCGAAGGACCTTAGACACGGAATCCGAAGCCCGAAACCCCTAACCCTTAAGCCCATAAAGCTGTAGGTAGTTAGAGTCCCAGGGAAACCTCTCAACTCTACGAACCATAAGCCAGCCCTGAGCCCGAGCCTTCTCTGCATACACACACACACACACACCTTAAACCCTAAACCCTAAAACCCTAAACCCCAAGCAACGAATTCAAACCCTAAGGCGACTTCGGTCTTAAAGTACCAGAAAGTACCTATATAACAGAAGCCAGAAAGTTGGAATATGATTGCCCTCATGCCCTTAAGGTAAAGTATAAGAGGTTCTAGCACTAATCCTCCTAAACCCTGTTCCAACTGTAGGAGACCTTCACGGCTTAAGTATGTAATCCAGTACATAGGCACATTAAGCCTTAAACCCTAATCCTGATAGAACCGATTTAGGATCCCTTTTAGGAGCCTTAAGCCCTAAACCCTAAACATATGGTAATACAGAAATTACCAACAGTGTTTGGGGGGTTCCTTCTTATAATAATACCCCAAAGCCCTATTATTAAGGCCCCGGCACATGCCTAAAACCCTAGACCCTAAACCCTAAAACCCTAAACTATGGTAGGCACATGGAGCCTTAGGGAAAGAGCTCCGATTCCTGGCGCCATGCGTCGCCTCTGGCGGGGGCTGCTCCTGGGCCAGGGATTGCGCTGCCTCCAAGCAGAAACGTGGCCCAGCTCTGCCTTTGTGTTTTATTTTAAGGGGGTGGAAGCGGTTTAGGGTTTAATGACGCTTAGGCCGTAGGGTTTAGGGTTGTTGAATGATATTAAGGGTTTAGGGTTTGGGGTTGTTTGATGGTGATTTGGGTTTGAGATTTGGGGTTGTTTGGTGATGGCTTTAGGGATCGATTGGGGGCTTTAGCTTTGGGATACGGAGGGTTTGGGGTTCATGACCGTCTTTGGGGCTCTCGGCGTTGCGGAACCTTACCGGTACGAAGGTTTAGGTTTTGGAAGTGGGGGCTTGGGATTGATCGCAGATGCGGGTCGGAGGGATGTAAGGCTAAGCGCATGCATTGGGGATTCGAGAGTTTGGGCTAAGGTTTTGTAAGGCCCGCGCAGACAACGCTGATCCCTCAATACTGAGGCCAACCTAAAGTACCGTGGACATAATAATACAAGCTCCACGAAGCCCTTACACCAACCAACCCTGAACTCCTAAGCCAAAGTCCTAAACCCGCTTAGAGGAACCCCTTTACAGGACCCTTATAGCGCCCTTACCCTAAACCTTAACACCTAAACCCTAAACCCTGGAACCTTAAAGCGAACCGATGTGGATCCTTTGCAGGAACCCCCTAAAAGACCCCCTGTAATATAGGAGCCTTAATAAGTAGCATAGGCCTAGGGCTTTCGGGCCCGTTATACTCGAATTATAACAAGGAACCCATGTCCTTAATACTATACCTTAATCCAGCAGAACCTACTTTTTTGCACCGCCCCTATAAATCCCATGTTAGGGTTTCTGATAGGAACCTACAAAAAAGTGGGTTCTGGTAGGTTAAGGTAAGTAATTCTCAAGGTCCCCTGTAGTACTTAAAGGATCATGGGATTTAGTAAGTAGGGTTATAATTAAGGTAACGGCACTTATACGTACTTATAACCCCAATTGAGGGACTTTACAACCTTACTTACCTTAAACCCTAAACCCTAAACCCTAAACCGTAAACCCTTACTTACTAAGTCCCATGATCCTTTAAGTAAGGTAAGTAATTCTTAAGCCCCCCCCCTCCTGTCATGCGAGGCAGGCCTTCGTGCGATGGATCGAGCCCTCCGGGTCCGAAGTCCAGGCCCCCGAAATTTAGGGCTGAACCCTAAATCCTAAACCCTAAACCCTGAATCCTAAACCCTAAACCCTAAACCCTAAACCCTAAACCCTAAACTCTAAACCCTAAACCCTAAGCCCTAAACCCTATAAAGCCTAACTAACGGTTTAGGGTTTAGGGGTTTAGGGTGGGTTGGTTTAGGGTTTAGGGTTTCGAAATTTAGGGTTTGGGGTTTGGGGTTTGGGGGTTTGGGGTTTAGGGTTTCGAAATTTAGGGTTTGGGGTTTTTGGCGGGTTTGGGGGGTTTGGGGCCTGGGGCTTAGGGTGCAAAAGGCATACATATAATAGGGTTTAGGGGCTTTCGGGTTTCGCGTTTAGGCTTCATTGGGTTAGGGTTTACGGTTTTAAGATTAGGTTCAGGGTTTTGGGGGCACGGTTTAGCATTTATGGGCTTTAGGGCTTAAGGTGCGAGGTCCAGGACAGAGAGTTGAGTGCTTACTGTAGGAGCCTTAATAATTTGAGTAGGGGTGTTGGGGGTTCCTTATTATAAT
>CAJNDV010019813.1:33561-44457 GCA_905221635.1 Symbiodinium sp. CCMP2456 | reverse complement strand
TTGGGGGTTCCTTATTATAATTGTGGTATAGTATACCCCAAACCCTATTCTAGTTATCAGGGCCCCTATAGTAGGCCCTGCCGGGCTTCAGTCGTGAGCTGAGAACTTTTATACAAGGTTTGAGGGGTTAGGTTTCAGGGTTCAGGCTTCAGTGGTTAGGCCTCAGGATTTCCCCTAAACCCTCAACCTTAAACCCTAAACCCTAAACCCTAAACCCCAAAGTTTGAGGGTTTAGGGTCCGAGGTCCAGGCCAGAGATTGTTGGATAACATAGGGGCTTTGAGGATTAGAGCAGGCGTTTGTGACTTTTAGGGTTTAGGGTTTAGGGTTTAGGGGCCTTGAGGATAAGAGCAGGCTTTTGTTACAAGTGGGTGGGGTGATTTTGACGCTTAGGGTTTAGGGTTCTTGAGTTTCAGGTTCAGGGGTTAAAGTTTACGACTTATAGGGTTTAAGGTTTGGGGTTTCGGGTTTCGTGGGTAATGTAACGGCTTTAGTATTGAAGTCAAGGTTTCGTTTAAACCGCTTCGTTTGAGGGATCCAGGATCCACTATAAGGCCAGAGAGCTCTTGATTTTGGGCTGAAGGTTTAGGGTTTAGGGTTTAGGGTTTAGGTTTCAGGGTTGTGGGGATACAGGTTATAATATTACAGGGTTCAAAGCTTAAGGCTTATAGCATAGTGCTTAGGGCCTAATGATCAGGGTTTAGGGCTTAGTGGGTCGTAGAGGGGCCTTGCACGTGACTTGATAATGGTAAGTAAGGATATACCTCAGGTCCTACAAACCCTAGCTGCTTCCCAGCCCACTTCAGGCACAGCTAGCAAGGCTCAGAACGATAATCAAGAACCTTCAGGCCGACACCAAACCCGAAACCCTAAACCCCTACCTCCAACCTTAAGCTACTGTTGACGATTATGGGCAAGGCAGGATCTGTATCATCAACCGTATCATAGCTGAACCCAAACAGTAACAGACCCACACGTCCCTGTGAACCCAAGCCCCAGGCGACCCTAAACCCTGAACTCGGAATCCTACCTCAAGGACCATGGGACTTAGTAGCTAAGGTTGCAATTAGGGTCGCTCTGGTTTTACCAAATATTTACAACTTACAACCCCAATTAAGGCACTTGTAACCTCATGTACTAAGTCCGATGAGCACCCCCCCCTCCTTAGAACCCTTCTAGATCTCTTTAAGGAGCCCTTCAAGGAACCCAAGTTACTGAGTCGCATGATCCCCCGAGTAGGTAGAAAAGGTCCAAAGTCCAAAGGCCCACGCCGACCCTTTCACATCCCTCGTCTCAAAACTGAGCTCTGTAGGGTTTAGTGTTTAGGGTTTGGGGTTTACTTGGAGGATCATGGGACTTAGTAAGTAAGGTTAGAAGTCCCTTAATTGGGGTTATACCTAAATATAAGTGCAGTTACCTTAATTATATCCCTGCTTACTAAGTCCCAGGATCCTTTAAGTAGGGTCTAGGGTTTAGGGTTTGGGGTCCAGGGTTTAGGGTTCTCTAACAGGGTGTTCTCGGAGGTTGGTTAAGGGGGTCTCTAAGGCGTGTATAAAGGGATCTGTGAGGATTGTAGGAGGGTTTAGGGCTTCAAGAAACGGCTACATACCCTGCATTCTAGTCTAGGGAGGTTATATAAAGGCCTCTACGATGGAGCTCTCCTAGTGCAGATGGATTGTGGAGAATGGACAGGTTCCGACGTAGCAGGTAGTAAGTACTACAGGAGGGGCAGGGGAAACGAGTTCCCGTTCGCTGTGTGTTTGGGAACGAGTATATCCCATAGGTCCTGAGTACGTACCTACATAGTAGAAAGTAGGGCTTCAATCGTAAAAAACTATTCTTATGGTTTGGGTAAGCACCCCCATATAGATACTTAGGATTCTTGGAGTTAGTGTGTGTATATATGATATGGGTAGTTCTCTAAGCTAGGGCCCCTTTTAGGTTCCCTTTTATAAGGGTGCCGTACTATTTTGGGGAGCTGAAGAGGGATCCTACTTCACTCTTTCTGTATATATATATATACACAAACTATGTTCAATGCCTCGACGCTTCAGAGCCACGAAAACAGTAGGTTTTGCTGCATTATTTGGGTATAGGTACTCTCTCAAACCTTTGTGTAATCCTTAAGGACTTTAGCTGCAGCCGTAGATCATGAAGCCTTCCTTAAATGGCCGCTTCGGCAGGAAGTGCCTTCCAGGACGACAATGCCAAGCTGCATGGCTGTGCTTCCGGGTTTAGGGTTTACGGTTTAGGTCGTTGAGCATACAGCGGTCGGAACATTTCTGGCCTGACTTTGCCTTCCTTAAATGCCCCCAAAACCCTGAACCCTAGACCCTACGTCCTAAATCCTCCTAACACACCCTTGCTGAACTATCGAAACCTTGAAAGGAACCCTTACAAGGAGCCCTGAACCCCAAACCCTAAACCCATAAACCCTAAACCCTAAACCCTAAATCTTAAAGCCAAGACCAAAAGACCAAAAAGTGGCCCTAAGAATCCACCGCTTGAGGCAAAGTCTTTGCTTGGCTACACGACGACCTGCAAGGTGGCGTCAGGGTGATAGGATTTAGGGTTTCGGGTTCCCTTAAGGGATCCAAAAGGGTTTCTAGAAGGGTACTATCAGGGTTCTATAAGGGTAGTTCTCTATATTAGGGTCCCTTTCGGGGTTCTTTTATAAGGGTGCCGTATTAGTTTGGACCCGAATTTAGAGAGCTACCCATTTCGGGTTTAGGGTCCGGGGCCTGGATTCAGGGTTCAGTGTTTCGATTTATGACTTGCGGTTTAAGATTTAGGGTTCAGGCCCGAAACCCTAAATCCTAAACCCCAAACTTTAGTGCTGATCAAGCTACATGATGATGGGGTTTCCACACTTTTCGATTCTTTGCTGTTACAGGATCATTTTGGGTCCCGATCACAGGGAGAGGTCACATGAACCAAACTTCCAACGTACTGTCTTCCTCGTGCGGTTGCATTCTAGGGTTCACAGATGAAATGATACAGTCGCTTACTTGCATATTGGCTGGTAGCTTGACCCACAAGCAAGTATCGAGGCCGTTCGTCTGAATCTCGTGCTGGATCAACCTAGGTTGTGTCTGGGACCGTTGGTTCAGCATCGGGTATGATACCGAATATCGAGTCAGGTTTTGAGCCGCGCGGCTCTCAACTTGGCCACACAAAAGAGACCCAAACTGCGCGTTTGAATCAGCTGGGACGAGTGGCTTCCGCTGTTCGAAGTTAAAGCTCACACCGCTCATAGGGCACCCCGGTCCACTTAGAAAATCGCCAAATTGAGCAGGTAAGCAAGAAGCAGGGCACGCAAAAACAAGTCCGTTACCCATGAGGCATCCCACGGCCCCTCAGGACCCAAAACAGAAGCGATGAAAGTCCTGCCACAAATCAAATTTTCTGAGGCTAGCACTGGAGTCTACCTGGAACGAGCAGGCCGTACAGCTTAAGCATACCTGGAGATGTTTTTGGTCTTGAAGACAGCCGTTAGGTACATCACCGGCTTTCCACGTTCAGCATGCAATGTTACAATATACAATAGTTCGAGGACTCCGCACCATGTGGGATCACGGAGCACCGTAAGATAATGGTCTAAGGACCCCCAAAATTCCGTAGTCCGTGGCATTGAACCCCGACCCCAGACTCAGAACCTCCCAAGTCGAGGTTTCGTCGGTCAGATTCGGCTTTGCATCCAGGCCAGGGCATGTTCTGAATCTCAAACCGAAGGAAACACAACACAAGAGCACAAAGCGCAGTTGGTGTGGAGCTATAGACACACAACCCCAACTCCCTCAAGCCCAAAGTTGACAGGGGCGTGTGCGACATTAGGGAGCCATCCCCCGTCCTTTTCTCTCCCGTGTTGTTGGCAGCCTTCAACTACTCTTGGGGTGGCAAATTCCCTCGATAGTCCCAGCAGGTTAACTTCTGGTTCCCATAGGACCCTAAACCAATAATTTATTACACCTCGAGGGACTGAAGTTTACAATGATCGACCCACTAATTTACATTCTAAACCCTCAACCCTAAACCCTAAACCCTAAACCCTAAACCCTAAACCCTAAACCCTAAACCCTAAACCCTAAACCCTAAACCCTAAACCCAAACCCTAGGCCCCAAACCCGAACCTCCTGATCCGAGGGCTTCGTCTTGGCGGCTCTTGAATCGGTGCCTTATAAACTCGATATCAGGGTTTAGGGTTTAGGGTTTAGGGTTTAGGGCTTAAGGTTTAGAGGGTTTGAGTTTAGGGTTCAACCACAACTTGCAACAAAGTAAGCAAGCCCTGTGTCAACCCTATGCCTAAACCCCAAACAACGAGACGCTACAACCGAAAGCTTTCCTCCCTACTTTGAGGATCACGGGACTTAGCAATTAGTACGGTAACTATATTTAGAATCACGTAGAACCAGCATTAAGGTACTTATAACTTTGCTTACTAAGCCCGCGATCCTCCCCACAGCATTGCATCGGATAGCCAGGCCGACAGCAATGCACCTTCGAAGCTCCTTGTCGTTGTTTAAAGGGAGGGGGCGAACAAGTTGGCGTTGAGGCTTTAGATCTTAGGAGTTCTACTGTAGCTTTAGGTTTGCGTAGGGTTCGGATGCTTTGGGGTTTGGGCTTCAGGGTCTCGGGTGGTTTAAAAAAATCGGGCTTCATCATCTTCATCTAAAGAGTTTCGCGGGCTTTCAAAGGGTAACAACGTTTCGTGTTGCACCAGGTCACCAGGTGGAGTCTTGCTTAACTTGGAGTGACACCTAAAGATTCGGGCTCATGGCTGGGAGCTGCTTGATTCTTTCCTTTGATCTCCCGAACCGTACGGTCTGATTCAGCTATGACTTCTACAGTACCAGTAGCAACATCGGGTTCACTCTGTACTAGTTCCTACTATAGAAGCCCTACCTTCTATTATATAGGTACTTAACTCTAAACCCTAACGCCTAAAAAGGTTCTTGGGGCCCTTAACCTGGGGTTTTAAAGTAGTCGGGATATTGGATCCCGGTTGAAGTCGTTGAGGTCGAAGCCGTGGCCATGAGAGTCAAAAGCTCGAAGGAGGTTTGGCGATTAGGTACGTAGGGTTTAGGGTTTAGGGTTTAGGGGTTAGGTGGTTAGATATTTGCATAGCGTTTAGGGTTTATGGGACCAATTCAGACGCACTTTTGTGGGCCTGAAATTAATTGCTTCAGAATTATAGTGTCTTGTAAGGACTTGCTTCTGAACTGCAGTGTCCTTCAACGTAGGAATGCAGGGGCCTAAACAGTTACCTATACTATTTTGGGGGGTTCCTTATTTATGATCATAGTAGAATGGGCCCCAGAGCCCTATTCTATCTACATTACAGTGTTTTGTACCACAGCCCGGCGAGGTTTTTCTGCGAGCTTTTCCGACAGTCTGGGATGGTGAAATTCGAGACACTTGGCTGCACATAGTGTTGGGGCCTTAAGAATTTCAATAGGGGCTTGGGGGTTCTTTTGAAGGGTTCCTTAAATGGTTTCAAAAGGCCTACTACAAGGGTTTAGGGTTTAGGGGCCTTATTAATTAGAATAGGCTTTTAAGGGATCATAGTATAGGCTTTTTCGGAGCCCCCACACACTTCTTGGCAATGTTTAAGGCCTCTCCATTGCGGTTCGGGGTTCAGGGTTACTGAGCTCAGGGTTTGGAGTGAAAGGCTTAAGGCTTACGATACACTAGTATTCCTAAACCCTTCCTGGAGGCTCACACCTTACTTCCCCCTTCTTTAGGGTACCTAGTTTTATGGTTAGGCTCTGAGCCCGAACCCTGAGCCCTAAACCCAATACCCAAACCCTAAACCCCAAACCCTAAACCCTAAACCCTAAACCCCAAGCCCTAAACCCTAAACCCTAAACCCTAAACCCAAAGCCCTATAAGCTCTAAGCCCGAGTCCTGAACCCGAAATCCTCCCCAAACTTCATGAGCACCATGCCTTTGCAACCGCGAAGGCTTCCAATTCAGGAATAAACTACAGACGGTTTATCGTTTAGGGTCTATAGGGCTTGTAGGGTTCATAGGGCTTATAGGGTTTAGGGCTTATAGGGTTTATAGGGCTTAGGGTTTGGGGCCCAATTGAATTGGGCCGAAGAGGTTATTCTTTACGAAGGAGGCTTTAAAGGGCCAACCTAGATTGGATCTCTTCGAAACGGAACCCTTAACCGCAGGATCTGTGAGTTTCAGACAAACCCTAAACCCTAAACCCTACACCCTAAACCCTAAACTGTTATTTGTTGGGACATAGCAAGGACCTTAGGAGTTTTGTTTTTCGGGCTTCGCCAGGGTTCTTACTGCAGGGTCTAAAAAGATAACCTTTCAGAAAGGGTTCAAAGTGGCATGATGGTTTGAGAAAGTCCAATTCTTCGAACATATAGAACCATCCTGATTCGTCCAGTTAATTTCCTACCTATAGAAGCTGACTTGCAACCCGCAAGTGCTGCGAGCATGGGTTGGATTGCTTTCGGAGGAGCGGATAAAGGAGCTTCCTTTCTTAAAGCACTGCGAGCTCCTCCTACTGGCCCTTCCGGAGGCTCCTCTACCGTGGTCAGTCTGTCATGCTCGGAGGTGTCGGAGCTTACCACACCCAGAAAGCGGCTGAGACTGCAGGTCGCGTACTGAATGTTAGCACCCTGCCATCTACGAGATTGCTGTCGCTTGCATCCCACCAGCAGTCCAAGAAGCACTGGAAGTGGATCCCAAAAAAATTCAGGATGCCTGAGGAGCGAGCTGCTGACATCAGTATGTCTAGGTCCCACAAGGCTCCGCGAATGGAGCTTTTGGGCCTTTCCGGCCTTTTGCTGGATGAGCCTGAAAAAAACGTAGTAGATGCGTATCAGTATCTCGTTGTTGTAGTCTCTATAGTATGGTTTTATTTTTGGATATTGGTACCATATAGAACCCAGACCCTTTCCAATCATTAAGGCCCCAAAAATGTTCATTGTTGCTGTCCTTGCCAACCTAAGCCGTAATGTGTGAGCCGTAATGTGTGAGCCTTACGATCCATAAAGCCCAGCCCCAAGGTCCAGCCCTACCGTTGATGATATAAACGCTGCATTATCCACAATAATCAGGAATTTACACTTATTTCCATAGTTTAGGGTCCTTAAGTTAATGCAGGATTTATATCATCAACAGTGGGGGGTTTAGTTTTTGTGTGTGATTTTAGCTTATTGGCTCTTGTGTGTTCCATTTTTTGGGATGTATGGTTTAGCGGGACGACAGAAACATGATGTATAATAAACGCCTTGTATAGGTGTCGGGCCATACATGCCTACTTTTGAGGGCTTCGGTGGAGCCATATCCTAAGCTGCCTTAGGGGGATGGTTTCGGTGTTCAAGATCTTCAGCGCTTGTGATCCCTGACGGTTTAGGGCTTTGGGTTTAGGGTGCAGCCAACCCTCAGCCGAGTTTGCCCATTGAACTGATGGATGGCGTCGTCACGCTGACAGCGAGCGCTTCGGCCTGACACAGGTGGCAAGCGGTAGCAACAGTTAGTTTGGGCTTCATACAGCAGAAAGTCGTTTATGTCACATCTGTAGCATTCATTATGGAACCCATACACAGCCCTCATATTATAGGGGCCCTGCATATGTACCAGTAGCATTGCCGAGTTCTGGAATATGCTCAAAACCCAATCTACCCCAAGCCCTTTTTTCCAATGATTCGGGGAGTATCTATAGCCGTAAACCTAAACCCTAAACTCTACGTACTGTTTATAAATATGAAAATATATAGATACCCTATGCTTCCAAGGACCTTATAGTTAGGGCCCTAGACCCTTCAAGGACCCAACAATAAGGTCCCTGGAAGCATAGGGTATATATATATATACACATACTAAACCTGCAGAAAACCTGGCACGCATGAGACCACATATCTCGCCGCCTCCGCTTCTTAAGGACGGCTACGAACATAGGTCCTTGGCCACAAGACATCACGCTCGACAGCGAAACATGCAGCACATTTGTACACACCCGCTGCTAGTGCTGTTAAAGAGCTTTTGTGATGACTTTCAACTTTTGGTTGTCGTTTGCTGGAAGAAGATTAGCCACTTGCTGCGCGCCATGGTTTCAAGAGTGGCATAAGCCGTCTGCAGTGAGCTAGAGCTCCAGTTCTGGAGTTTTCTAAAACCCTAAACCCTAAACCCTAAACCCTAAACTGTTACATATCTAGATACACACACACACACACACCTTTGCTATATATTGTGGGTGCAGGCCTTTTCTCGGGAGGGGCGCCCTTGTCTCTGGCGCTGTGCGCTGCAACAGGTTCAGGGGTTAGCTACTGTTTAGGAGTTTAGGGGTGAGGGTTTAGGAGTTTAGGAGTTTAGGGGTTTAGGAGTTTAGGAGTTTAGTTTAGGTTTTATGGGTTTAGGGTCGAGGTATCGGGCTTGTTTAGGCAAGGACTCGCAGCTCACAGGGGCTGAGAGGGTTTCATACGGTTGCGATTACTGTCGTGTGTAAAGGGAGTTGAACGGGCTTTCGTTCATGTTGGCTACTTGGAGGATCATGGGACTTAGTAAGTAAGGTTATAAGTTCCTTAATTGGGGTTATAAGTAAATATATGTGCAGTTACCTTAATTATAACCCTACTTACTAAGTCTCATGATCCTTTAAGTACCCAAGGCTCGAAGATGTTCTTCTTGAGACCTCTGGACCCCAAGACGCAAAGTGCTGGATCATGTTGTAGGTTTCCACCCGTTGGACCTGCAAGCAAGAAGTACAGTAGTTGAAAAAAGAGTGATTGAATATACAGACGAACAGAAAACAATCAGTCAATCAATCAACCAAACAACAAACAAGACATCAAGCACGCAGATACACATCTGCATGACTCCCTCTCTCCCCCTCTCTTCCTCTGCCTTCTCTGTCTCTCTCTGTTTTGTCATCTGTGTGCCGCACCTTATAGTCCTTAAGTTTTCGGGCCCGCAGCCTTCGAGCTTGGGAGTAGAGAAGCCGAGCGCTGGTCTGGCGCGGGGGCGAGAAGCCGTAAACCTTGCGTTTAGGGTTTAGGGTGGGGGTCCTTCGTCCAACATCTGCCAAATGGTTTAGGGTTTTATGGGGTTTATAAAGCTTCGGGTTTAGGGTGTTTTGGGGTTTTGTTGAACTCCTTTTCTCCGCGGTTTAGGTCCATGTGGGTCGGTTTAGAGTTTAGGATTCAGGGTGTTACGGCTTAGGCTCTAGGGTTGTCACCCAAACAGTACGGCACCCTTACAAAAAGGTATTAAAAGGGCTCTACAATTCAGAGAAATACGGGCTTACATAGAGTGTAGTCCCTGTTTGGGTACTCGAAGGCCCAAGTATTTCTATATAGTTGCATGGACCCGCTTGTAGAGACTTGTAGCAACAAGCACTATGACTAGAGTATTCTAGACTTATAGTAACCCCTACAGATCCCTTAACAGTATCCTTAAACCTACCCCCTTCTTGATCCCTTGTAGTTACCCCCTGAACCCTGCGCCCTGTTTGGCTCCTTGTAGTCACCCATGTAACGACAGTAGCCCCTGTAGATCCCTTGGAAAGGGGCCCCCTACTACCCCTGCAAGGTAGAACCCCCCCTAAACCCTGAACCCTAAACCCTCAACCCAAAACCCTAAACCCTAAACCCAAAGCCCTACACCCTACACCCTGAACCCTAAGCCCGGAACCCTAAACCCTCTACCCTATAGTCCCTAAGCCCTGAACCCTGAGGGTCCATGTACCTAAATAGTATATACTTTGGCCTTAAAGTAGTCCCTATTTGGGTACTTTGGGGCCAAAGTATCTCCTATTTGAGTACATGGACCCTAAGCCCTAAACCCTAAACCCAAAGCCCTACACCCTAAACCCCTAAACCCTAAACCCTCAGCCCTATAGACCCAAAGCCCTGAACGCCAAGCCAAGGTCTTGCGTTGGGCGAGAGCCCGGAGGGCCCGCAGGAGCTGCTTTGCAAAGACACGGTTCGATTTCAGCTCCTTGGCTTCCAAGTTATGGAGGGTTTAGTGTCTACCTTAAGAACCCAATGAGCCCACCACTTTGTTGCAGGTTCTTACTATAAACCCGAATATGGGGATTTATAGGGACCCTCCAAAAAGTAGGTTTTGGGTTCTTAAGGTAGGATTTCGGTTTCGGTGTAGGGTCAAAGATTTCGGTTTAGGGTTTAGGGTCTAGGATTCCGTTTTGGGCTTACGGTCAGGGATTTCGGTTTAGGGTTAATGGGGTTTAGGGACTAGGGCTCGTGGCTTGGGGTGTGGGCTTTTGGCTTTTTGAGATTGGGGGGGGGGGGTATTTGGATGTTCAAGTAGTTTACTCTGGAATGGTGTTTGCCTTGCCTTCAGTGCCATGCAGTCCTGGGGGGGGGCTTAGGGCTTCGGGTTATGGCTTCCTGAGTTTCTGGGGATTTATGGAGTTTGCTATATACCCCAAACCCTAAACCCTAACCACTGGGGTGGCTCAGTGCATTGTTTGCTTTGTGGTCCGCCTTCAGCGCCATGGCTTTTTGGGGGTTTAGGGTTTTGGGTTTGGGGTTTATGGGAGTTCAGGGTACGCTTTAAGTCCCTAACCACTCAGAGTATGGATTTTGGGGACCTAAAACCTTACAATTTGGGAATTCGGACCCTCTGGGAGTGCTATTCATGTTCCCCTAAACCCTACACCCTAAACTCTAAACCCTAAACCCTAAATCGTTCTTAGGTTTTTTCGCGCCAGCTCCTGAAGGTTCTTGGGGGATTCTTGTCGTGAGCAGCTTCGGGGTTGGATCATATTTGTGGGTTTAGGGCTTAGGGCTTAGGGCTTAGGGCTTAGGGCTTTTAGGGTTTAGGGCTTTATTGGGTTTTGGGTTTAGGGTTTAGGGGTTTAGGGGTTTAGGGGTTTAGGGGTTTAGGGGTTCAGGGGTTTCGGGTTTAGGGGCTT
>CAJNDV010019813.1:4086-28443 GCA_905221635.1 Symbiodinium sp. CCMP2456 | reverse complement strand
CATGGAGAGGAGAGTTTAGGGTTTAGGGTTTAGGGTTTAGGGTTTAGGGTTTAGGGTTTAGGGTTTAGGGTTTAGGGTTTAGGGTTTAGGGTTTAGGGTTTAGGGTTTAGGGTTTGGTTTAGGGACTAGGGTTTCCTACAGCCCTAGATCCCTAAACCCTGAGCATTCATGAGGACGTCTACCACCGGCACCTCCACCATTTCCGGGGACGTCCCACACACATCCTCGAGGTGGCGAGATGACTTTGGGAGGGTCCTTAAGGGCTTAGGGATTCAGGGCTTTAGGGTTTAGGGATTGAGGGTTTTGGGGTTATAGGTTCTAGGGTCTGGGGTTTAGGGTTTGGGGCTTGGGGGTTCAGGGGTTGGGCGTCTACGACGTGATTTTACCAGGTACTGTTAATATTCATGTTTGTTAATCGTGTTGCCAAGACCTCCCAAACAAACCTTACGGGGTCTCTTTGCTTTTGCACCCTACACCCTACAATCGTTTTGACAACCATGGCAGCTGGTGCGTGCTAGGGCATGGGATCACCATAATCGTAGCCTGGTTCGTAGAAAGCCTCTGTTTCTATTACCTGAGCACCTTTGAGGGGGGGGGGCATACTTGCACAAGCCACAATAGTACTTCCTAGTCTAGAAACCCTGTTTTGCACTGTGCGGAGGTCCTGACTCTACACCTGTGCAGCCTGAGTCCCATTACGTACTCGCGAGGGAGCAAGCGATCTATTGTTCAGACTCTACATCCATTCAGGAGATAGGGCTCCGAATTGGTTGACATGAAACATATGATACTTGTACACTGTTCCAGTCATCTAGCAAACCATTTTACAATATAACAATGCCGGTCTATTCTGGACCTGGAAGCAGGTCTAACCTAGCACAGTCATGGACAAATATTGTTATCAACATCGGCTCCGGAGATCAGGAATCTGACTGTTCTGGGTATTGGCTGCATGGTCCAACAGCGTTTAGGGCTGACTGTGGTGGCAGTGCTGTCTGTATCAAAGGGCATAGCAAAATTCGTAGCAGTGCTGGTGTTGTTGGTGGCAGTAGCATTGTGTGTGCCCAGGTTGTTGATAGTCGTTTTGTTAGCATGCATTGATACTGCCACTGCTCCGCACTCCTTCCACCACCGTCTTCAATGCAGGGGGTTCAGCGGCTTTGATGTGGGGCTTTAGGTTGGAGACGGTTTACGATGGAAGCCTGGGTAAGAGATACTACGGTTGATGATATAAATCCTGCATTACCCATAATAAGGAATAGAGCAGAATTCGCAGAGTTTGGGCTCCCTAGGGTAATGCAGGGTTTATATCCTCAACCGTATTGGTTTGGGTTCCTTGCCATGAGTATAATCGAAGCTCAAATTCCTATTCAAGCGAACAGGGCCCCGACCTTACCGCATTGCTTGCCCGTGGTTTTAGCGTTTAAGTGCGCCCAATCCTATTGACAATGTAAACCCTAAACCACTCTGTAAGTTCGGACAGCAGGTTGGTGTTGCCAGCGGCGGATCACTGCAGATGTGGAAGGCTTGACGACGGAGTTCCCAGAGACTTGGGTTTAGGGTTTAGGGTTAGAAGCCCCTCAATTCAGGAATTATCCTTTCATTAAGAAGCTTTTATGACACTCACGTCTGGGTTTGTGAAATGCAGAAGGATCTAAATCTTAACAGCTCAAACCGTCCTAAACTCCTAAACACCCCAAACCCTAAACCTGAATCAGTCCTGAAATCTGAAGCACCAGAAACCCAAACCGCCGTAAACCGTGAAAACAAGGCAACACAAAAGCCCCATACTTCTCAACCCGAAAGACACGGAAAAACCCACAACCCGAAACGCCTTGTCCTTCAAGGATTGAGGGTTTAGTGTTTCCCAAGGATCCTACCTGCTTGTATAGGGCATGCTGCACGGGCTTCTACAAGGGTGCTACGGGCGTCACACTGTCGACACGGTGTGCTACTTATCAAACGTTTTTCTTTCTTCGAATATAAAGCCCAGGAGAAAGTTGCTGAGATAGGGCTCGGTTTAGATATTATTGGCAAGTGTAGCCCTAACCCCCCAGGTACCTACTATATAGGGTACTCGAGCCCCTAGGGCCCGATATAGTAGGTACCTTGGGGGTTAGGGTAGTGTCGAGGTTTCATTCTGGGGATACTTGCAACAAAAACCCGTAAGCCCGAAGCCCGAGAACTCTGAAGGACTGAAAGCGGTTTAGGGTTTTTGGTTTAGGGTTTAGGGTTTAGGGTAAGAGGGATGTGATCAGAAGAGTCAGTCCATGACGTTGGGTCCTGGCAACAGAAAGGGATGGTATCAATAATCGCCAAACGGAGCCGCCAAATAGTCATCCCGCGACGGTGTAAAGTTCAGGGTTGTAGGGTCTGAGGGTTGAGCAAAAGGCTTTGGAACAACTGCACAGAATGATACTGTGCTAGTGGGAGTGGGTTTTACGTGGGTGACAGGGCAGCGGATGAGTTTCCGGCTAACCCTAAACTCTAAACTCCGGCTAGACTGACGAAGTAGAGACAGAGGAAGAACCCACTTGCTGCTCCTCAGCAGGAGTTTGTGTGCCGGAGCAAATCACTCCCAGGTTTAGGCCTTAGGCTGTGAGGGTTAGGATTTATTTAAATAGGGTTCAGAGTTTAGGGTTTAAAGGGTAGGGAGAGAGCGTGATTTTTTGTAGCATTGAACTTGGGTCCCGTGGTGCCCACAACTCCCCAAAGTGTCGTCGCTGCGGTACTTTCAGTTCAAGCCCTCAAGCTCGACCCTAAACCTCCGTAAACCTAAATAGCCCTGTAAACCCTAAACCTTCGACCTGCGCGCCAAGCACTAAACCCTCAGGCCTAGGCAACGAACCCCCAAAATCCAAACCCTAAACCCCTAAACCCTAAACCCGTTACGAGGCCTACTTTGGCCCGCAGCTGCGATTAACGGCTGTTGACTGCTGCCCCTTTTCAGGCAGGTCCTGGAGTTTAAGGTTTAGGGGTTTAGGGGTTTGAGGTTCAGGGGTTTAGGGTTCAGTGTGCAGGGTTTATAGGGTTTGGGGTCTAGGGGCTTGGGGTTTAACTTAGGCCTTGCAAGGCTCATGGGGTTCCTTTAAGGGGTTTAAAGGGTTCCATACTAGTTCCATACAAGATCTATAAGGGTTCAGGGGTTTAGGGTTTAGGGAACTTGTGTGTGTGTGTGTGTGTTTTGCCGTCTCTGGCCGCTAAACCCTAAATCCCTTGCAGAGCCTTTAAAGAAACCCTTAAATCCCTTGCAGAACCCTTAAAGAAACCCTTATCAAAGTTTAAAAAGGCACCAAAAATGCGAGTTTGGGGCTGCATGTGAGAGGTGTGTAAGCAGGATTCCTCCAGGTGGTCATGATCTGGCACCCTAAACCCAAACCCCATACCCTAAACCCTAAACCCAATACCCTAAACCCTGAACCCTAAACCCTAAACCCTGAACCCTGAACCTTAAACCCTTAACCCTTAACCCTGAACCCTAAACCCTGAACCCTCAACCCTGAACCCTGAACCCTAAACCCTACGCCCTGAACCGTTACGAAGAAGTCTGGAGGCATGCGGGGCGAGCTGGAAGACCACCGGACCTCCATCTGGAGACTTGGCATGGGGATGAATAGGGTTTAGGGTCCTTGGAGGATCATGAGACTTGGTAATTGGGGTTATAAGTAAATGTTACATTAATTATAACCCTACTTACAAAGTCCCATGACCCTTTAAGTTTTACCTGGGGAGCCAGAAACCGATTGTCTAGGGGACCTTACTCTCTCACTAAAGGGCCATGACCCCTTAAACCCTAAACCCTAAATCCCCAATCCCTAAACACTAACCAAAAAAACCCTAAACCCTAAACCCACACCGTGTGTAGTATTTGGGAAAAAACCTAGGGCGTTGTGGGGATGAGCATAATCTTCAGCATGATACAACATGCAGTGGGCTTCCCCAAAAAATAGAGGGCTCTGTAAGGGTTCTAGCAAAATTCAGAATTTTCGCTTGGGGTAGTTTATTGGGATTTGAGTTTCGTTTGGCACTTGAGGGATGCAGGGTTCAGGGTTTAGGGTCTATGTGGGCTGAGGCTATCAGGGTTTGGGCCGACTTGTTCTTTAGAGTTTGGGTCCGGCGGTTTCTCTAGGTTTGAGGTTGTTGACTTGAGGTTCGTTAGAGTTTCGTGGTTTAGGGGACTGGGCTTAGGGGGTTTATGAGCTTAAGACTCGCACAGTAAAGTGCGGTGGCTCGGAAGGAGCTACTTTCTTCTACTGCAGGCAGGGCAAGCGTTTCGATCGAGAGTGCAAAACTCCAAAGATTGCACAGGCGCGAGGTGATGGAACGCGCTTCCGTGCAGTCCCCTGTGGCACCCGCTTTGCTGGAGGCTGCTTTCATCTGCGCTCCTAGCGGTCCGTCACTTCTCTGGTTCCTGCTTGCTTCTCACAGGAGCCCCAGGAGGACAGAGAAGATGAGCAGCGTTCCCCTGAGGAGACCCTTTTGCTCCAAGCAATCGCAGATGATCGCCAGTTTCTCGGAAAGGGAGTGTTTGAGCTGTTGGAGACACTGGCTTCGTTTCTTCTTTTCAGGTCGCAAAGCTCCACAGCTTTTCCGTGTGCGGCTCACACAAAAGTTCAGGTTCTCTTACTGCGTGGAGGTTGGGGATTGGCAATGGAAAACGTGCGCCAGGAGCTTCCTGTCCAGCTACGCCGCTTTGATCTTTTGATTACGAGTGTATGGGGTTCGGGCTTGGGCAATCAACCCTAGCCTAAGCCCTGAAACCCTGAACCCTGAAACCCTAAACCCAAAGCCCTAAAACCCTGAACCTAAAGCCCTTTCAACCCCAACCCCTAACCCCTAAGAGCCCTAAACCCGAAGCCCCCCTAAGCCCTACTTAAAGGATCGTAAGTAGGGTTATAATTATGGTAACTATACCTATAACGCCACTTAAGGGACTTATAACCTTAACCCTAAACCCTAAACTACGTCCCATGATCCTCCAAGTATGCTCTAAGCCGGCTCCTGGAAGTCCTCTGTAGTCGCCGCTCGTGTTGTCAAGCCCTAAGGTTGAGGCTTCGGAGTTTAGGGTTTGGGGTTTGGGGTTCAGGGCTTAGGGTTCAGGGTTCAGGGTTCAGGGCTTTGGNNTCAGGGCGTAGGGTTTAGGGTTTGGGGTTTAAGGTTGAGGGTTTAGGGTTTAGGGTCCAGTAACTTATAAGATCTAGCCACCACTATGGGGCTATGTTTCGAACAAGATGCCGTCCCCAATGGCCAGGGTTTTGTTCGGACTTTAGAGGAAACCGGTGCAAATCCCATAAAATCCCATGCAACCTCCTAAATCCCAGAGATCCTTGGAAGCGCTTAAAGAAATCCTTCAAGGAAGCCATCACAAAAAGATAAAAGAACCAGGTTGAGTTGAGGAACTGCGGTTATAAAGCTTGAGTTTATGAACTGCCTTCTTGCAGTTACTGTAATTTATCACAATCGGGATGTGCACAGGCAGATGTGCAATCCAGAACACGCCCACGCCTTCTTCATTATGGCAACTTATGTTAAGCGGCTTACAACCATAAGCAAACCTCCAAGAATTCAGCGAATGTTCAAAGACATAACAGGCGTATAAACGACCTCCAAGCATCTGCACAAGGGTTTCCGGACTTCGAAGACCCTTCCAAAAGCAGCAGCAAATCATGAAAGAAGCCGCGCGCAAGCCCTTGTGAACCACACCCTGACCCTAGAACCTGCAACCCTGCAATCCGCAGAGCCCGAACACCCTCACTTTGAACCGAATCAAGTATGCGACACCCAAAACGGTCACTAAAATGCTGAGCCCCTGAACCCATAGCCATCCTAAACTCTAATCCCCAGAACCTGAACCCTAAACTCCCTGTAGAGAACCCCTCTTAGGAGCTGCAGCATGGAAATACTAAAAATCCATGGAAGCCTAGGCCCTGAACCCTGAACCCTAAACCCTAAAACCTCAAACCCTAAAACCCTAGACCCTAAACCCTAGACCCTAGACCCTAGACGCTAGACCCTAAACCCTAAACCCTAAACCCTAAAACCTAAAACCCTAAAACCTTCAACCCTGAACCCTAAAACCCCTAGCCCAGGATTGGCGACCAGGCCGATCCCGACTTCTGGCGAGAGCTGGCAGCCCAGATGCAAAGAGGAGCTGTTAGAGCTTTCTGGGTTTAGGGTTTGGGGTTTAGGGGTTTTTAGGGTTTAGGGTTTAGGGAATTTGGGGATTGAGGGGTTTAGGGTTTAGGGTTTGTAGGGTTTACGGTTTAGGGTTCAGGTTCAGGGTTTAGAGTTTCTACCTGCCTTGCGAGTATATGTACTTCGGCGTTGAAGAGGCTCCTATAAAGGAGCTGTGAGGCCAAGACATATACTCTAAAGTAGAATCCAGAGTGTTGGAGTAGGGTTTAGGGTTTAGGGTTTAGGGTTTAGGGTTTCACTATCCTCCTGCCCGTAAGGTAAAGCACCAGGAATCCCAGCACTACTCATCCTTAGCCCATGTGCCAACTTTCTTCGGTTCACTCTATGGGTGCTTTCTAATCAGGGATCGCTTGAGGATTCCGACGGTAGGACCGGACGGACGCCAGGGACGCAGTTTCCCGAACTTCGGACCATCCCGGAGAACTCAATCCCAGACCTTCCAACAGTTCTTAACTAAGGAAAAATTCTTAACTGTTAGTGGGATCGCACTATATTATTTCAGATATATTCCTTGATTAAGGGATTTTGGAAAGTCTGGGAACCTCAACTCAAAACCCCAACCACCCCAAAACCCCCAAGCGTGAAACAAGAATGAGCCGCCAACAAACCTGCCCAGGTGCAATCAGTGCCTCCGCCTGATATAGTTGTTGATGATGGAGGACACATCGGCAGCATGCAGTTAGAAGCTCGGCTGGGTTTAGGGTTTAGGGTCCCTCAACCCTGAACCCCTAGGCTGGTTTAGTGGGAGGTGGGGGGGTGGAAACCGACTTAGGTCCCAAACCTGCAAACTTTCAACCTGAAGCCTTGAAGTCCTCAAGCCCGAACCGAAAGCTCTAAAGCTCTGAGCCTCAACTTCAGACCCTTAAACTATACACACCCTGAAGCCCTACTGTAAACCTGTACCGGATTTGGCCCTGCAGCGACAGGAAGCCGCATATTTTAGGCTTGCAGGGTCTTGAGCTTTGCGGAACGCAGAAGACGATGGGTTGAGCAGGTGAAACGAGCAGTTTTCAAACGAGTCGCAGGGTTTAGGCTTTCGGGTTGGCTCCTTGAGGCACTATGAACCTAAACCCTAAACCCTTAAGGCACTAGTACTCTCCAGAACATCGGTTCCCAAATCCTCAAGCCCCATTTCTGAGCCTTGTCGAAGCTTAAGAACCTTGCCTATGTGGCCGGCACAGACCTCGATGCACTATGTACAAAGCCCCCAGGGTTCGTAGTGAGTTAAGAATTTTTCTGGACCCGAATCCTTGCAACATATTTGATGCAAGACGGTTCTGCGCACCTCAAACCCTAAAGCTTGTAGCATCTTCACCCACAAGAAACCGCAAGTTCGCATTGGTTTACGACACTCCCAACAATTGGAAAAGCTCCAGCGCTCGGTGTTCAAGGGTCCCGTTTTTTCTTTTTGGCGAGGGGGCTTGAGGTGAAAGGATCGCTGCCGAGCCCTGGTTGTGTTTTTTTAGGGCGTTGGCCTACTTCATGGTTAGGATCTATTGCCATCCTAAACAAGGAAAAAAGAAACAAGCCAGTCTATACAATGAGAAAAGAAACAAGGCAACAAAAAGCGCTACAGCTCCGGGTCTAAATTAAGGGACTTCTAACCTTATTTACTTAGTCTCATGATCCTCCAAGTAGCCAAGATAGGTGCACGGAGACCCGGGGAGCTCTGAAACCTTACACCGAAAACTTCAAAACGTGGCCAGAGAAGATCCTCCAAGGGTTTAGGGTTTAGGGTTTAGGGTTTAGGGTTTAGGGTCCAAGGCAATGTTCCAATCACTTTGGCCCCACGTAGCGCCGGGGGGCGTGTACATCGTGGAGGCTCGCATTGTATGACCTGCCCTGGGGCTCTGGTTACCTAACCCTAAGGGTCCATGTACCCAAATAGTATATACTTTGGCCTTAATGATGTAGTCCCTATATAGATACTTTGGGGTTAAAGTATATACTATTTGGGCACATCGACCCTTAGGGTAAGTAATGTGTTGTGGGTTACACCCCAAACCTAATCCGCAACTCTAAACCTGTGAGACACACTACGATTATAATAGTAACCGGCAAATTCGGTGACTGAAGCCTTGGCGTTGTCCAAGAGATACTGCGGTCTCATGTGCAGCAGTTTCAGTTCTACAACGACGGCATGTAACTGACTAGGTTTCCGTTCCACAGTAGCTTGGAGTAAGTTCCTTGGAAAGAACCCAAGATAATTAAATCCAAGCATGCCGCAGGGTTGAAACTAATTAATGTGAGAATATCAGAAGACTAGTGGTGCCTTATTTCGGATCCTTCAAATCAGGACCCACCTGTTTGGGGTTCTATATTCGGGCCCGCTGTTTTCCTAAACTCCCATACAGGTGTTGGGATCTTTCTGTGGACTCTGGTGCCTCATGCCATGGTCTCAATGCTTTCAGGTTCTCCCGGATTGTTGTGTTTAGGGTTTAGGGTTTAGGGGTTTAGGGTTTAGGGTTTGGATTTTGGCAGTAGATAGTCTCAATCCGACACAGTGGAGTGATCGCTGTGGTTGTCCACACAACCGTCACACCGAAGTGTCCTTCGAGTATTGCCGCGGCAACGTTTTCAATTGAGCGGTCAGTGCTTGCTATGGTTACACATGTTGAGCAGTCAGAGAAGCCGCATGGGCACTGCATTTTTTGTCATGGCCGTCGACAAGGGCTTACCCAAAGCTAGTTTACGCACTTGTCTAACACAGTGGTCCCCTTGGTTGCTTCATTTCCGCTCGTCCTTCGTGAGGACATCTTCCTGGCCTACACCCAGCACCTGGGTTGGCAAGGAAGGATTATGCCTACTGCTGAGTAGGCCAAACTGCTATCTGTTTTTGGTTGTGAAGTTTCGTGTTCCCGATTAACGATGATGCAGGAGTTCGTCCATCTACATAAGTACCTATGAAGCTGCTCAATCTTCACCAGAACCTCAAGCTCTGAAATCCCGAAGCCCTACCCTAGCGCATAAATCGAACACTCAGAAACACACTGAATTAGCTGCTGAATCGTAGGTGAAGCCTACACTCTGAAACTCCTAAACTCCAAGCCGTCGACTCAAAATCCTAAATCAGAGGACCAGGAACGGCAAACTGCTGATGCGCTAGCAATTAAAGGAACGCTGCTCGGGATTAGAGTTGGAGCGTCCGATTTTTCGCCCTGGCATCCCAGCGAGGGCCGGCAATCGACATTGGGCGCCTTGGCTAACCCCAAGCCTTTCAGGGTTCCTTTAAGGTTTCTTTCTCACATGTACCATAAGGGTTCTATAAGGGTTCTTTAGTTTAGGGTTTAAAGGTCATTGTACCCAAATAGTATATACTTCGCTTAAGCTTTAAAAGGGGCTCCCATATAGGAACTCCGGCCCAAGTATATACTATATGCGTACATGGACCCTTAGGGTTACTGGAAGACCAGGGGTACTTGTGCCAAAGGTTTGGGGTTCAGGGTTCGGGGTTCCAGAAGGGACTCAGTACCTTTGTGACATGGACACCCTAAGCCCTAAACCCTAAACCCACTAGCAATTGGATTGGGGATCGCCAGCAACCTCCAAGGGTCAAGTGTTCTTCCGGGTAGATTCCGGATCTTACCGAGGAGTTCCATGAGATCCTTGGGACAGTTTGGGGTCTGAAAGTTGCAGTAACCCTCCCTTGTCAGCCCCTTGTAAGTGTGCGTTACTACTCCCAAAAACTCCCAATCAAGTAATCAAGAGCCCTATATTGGATTCCTCGCCTTATGACTTGGTCTCGGGCGAAAGGCGGGGCTTGGGCTTTTTTGTGTTCAGGCCCCATGTAGCAAAAGTATATGAAACAATTCTTTGTAACGAGCCTGGGCGGTTCATAGCAGTGGAAATTTGGCAATACTCCCCGAATGCTCCAAGCAGTAAGCTCTAATCCCTAAAAACCCTAAACCCTAATAGTAACTCTAGTAGGGTTTAGGCAGCCCCAAGAACTTTCAAGTGGTCCAGATCGAGCGCCTGCGTGACTTGATCGATGAGATGCAGACGGGACACACCGAGGCAACTCGAGGGGTATTGCAGTGTTCTCCTTAAGTCTGTACATAGAGTTTTGATAGGGTTCTGTGTTTCCGTGTGTTGTGCTTCAGGGTTCAAGGATCGAGCCGGGAAGTTGGAACACCACTCCCCCACTTCTGAAGCCGTCTTAAGCCTAGTTCAATTTCAGGGTTTAAAGTATGTACAATATTATCTAATTTAAGTTGCGAACGGACCTCGATACCACTGCCCGAACATAAGGCTGAAGGTCGCAACGATTAGATCGTAGAGTTAACTAATGGTCGTGACATCGCAGACTTACTCATGTCACGTTTCTGCTGCTATTTTCTGCACATAGTGGTTGTTCGACAGCTTCGCAAACGTTTCTCGAGCACCGCACCCATGCAGGACTCTCCGCCAGTGCTCAAACAGTTTCAGCATTTGTGCATTGACCCGGGGTAGGTGGGTGGGTGAGCATTTAAGGGTCAGCAAACACGAAAGGACTGTAACCCTAAACCCTAAACCCTGAACCCAACACGTTCATGACCTCAGTGAAGCTGCCCCATACCCAGCAGCCAATGCAGGATGAAGCGTTGAAGGAGTCCGTTGGCTCAATCCGCAGCATCACCATGTGCCTCGACCTGGTTTAGGAGTTTAGGGTTGTGGGGATCGGTTTAGGCTTTAGTCGTATAGAGCCTTGAATCAGTTTCTGTATACCTCCACTGCCAGGGTCTGGGTCTTAGGGTTTCGGGTTTAGGGTTTAGGGCTGGATAGGTAGTATGTATGGGTAAATGTGCAGGGTCCAACGCTTTCGGGCTTTGGGATTTGTGCATACCTGGGCTAAAATATCTATCTAGGGAACCAGAGCTTTAATTTGTGTTGCAGTACAGGGCTTAGAGCCGTTCGGCAGGGGGGAGATACTGTAGTTAAGACCGTGCTATGCTCCCAGTCTACAGCTCTCGAAACTTAGAAAGGGGCCTTTGCAAAACGGTCTAGAGTCTAGACTTCAAAAGCCCTAAACCCTATTTAACCCATTGAACTTTACCCCGAAGTTCACGTTGAACCCCCTGAACCGTCAATTTCAGTGCTAGTCAGCCAGCCGGCCTTCCGAGCCCCAATCAAAATCAGGTTCCAAAGCTCTTCCAGCCTCACGCCCAGCCCCGCCCCAGCCCCAAACTCAACATCAGGCTCCAAATTACAAAACTCGGCCAAAACTTTCGGTCGACACGTTTCGGTCAAAACTTTCGGTCAAAGCTAGCGCGCCCAAACCCTCAACAATTTGTATACACCCCAATCCACAGCTCGACTCCTTGGTGTCTGAGACCCAGACCCTCAGGAGGATCCAGAAAGTAGATCCCTTAATGGGGGTTCCTATAAAGAGCCCCTTTTAATTTATATAGGGTCCCAAATTAGGGGTTCTACTTTCTAGATCCTTCCGGGGGTCTGGCGAGCATCTCTGGGTTCATGGTGGATAACCCCGAGACTACAGGACTGAGATGAAGGGAGTAAGGTTTAGGGCCTATAGGGTTTAGGGTTTTGGGTTTATATTTAGGGCTTAGGCTTTAGAGGGTTTAGAGGGTTTAGGGTTTAAATTTAGGGTTTAAGGTTTAGGGTTTAGAGGGTTTAGGGTATAATTTTAGGGTTTAAGGTTTATGGTGTGTAGAGAGTAGAACTTAAACTATGCACCGGTCTACCTGAATCCTTCTCTCTACTTTGCATAATTTCATGACTCCGTCTAAGAAGGCGGAAACTTGCTACGACGCTTCACCCGTCCTGAAGACACGTGGAAAGCATCAAAGAAACCCGGGAGAACCCCAAAGTCTTCAGGGTTTAGGGTTAGGGTTCTGCGACAACACCCACTAACACCCTGCATTCTACAACCCCAAATTATTCTACCTTATTTGGAGTATCATGTGACTTAGTAAGGTTATTAAGTACCCTAGTTGGACCTCCAAGTGAGTCCCATGACCCTTTAAACAAAGCCCTAAACCTTAATAGATCCCCTTTAGAACCCTTTTGGATCCCATTTTTTCAGGAACCCTAAACCCTAAACCCTAAAAACTAAACCCTAAACCCTAAACCACCACCTTGAACCTTGAAGAGAGACCCCCACAGCTCCTGAAGGCCCTGTAAGCCCTGAAAGCCCGAGGTACCGATACTGCTCGGTGATCGAGAAGTACGATGCAGGGCAGGTTGGGCTTAGGGTTTGGGGGTTTAGGGTTTAGGGTTTAGGGTTTAGGGTGTCACTTGGAGGATCATGGGACTTAGTAAGTAGGCTTACAAGTCCCTCAACTGGGGGTATCAGTAATTATGAGTGTAGTTCCCTTACTTTGAACCCCGTTTGCTAAGTCCAATATTGCTTTAAGTAGGGCTCATGTGGCCTAAACGATGCATACCGGGTCTATCTAGATTTTGCTTGATCCAGTTCCAGGGCAGGGCCATGGACGGCTCATGTAGTTCTCTATCCTGCTCCGACCTTCTTACAACCGACTGCCTTCGCCTGCTGATCCGGAAGTTGGAGTTTGGGGCTAAGGTTCTTGTTGACAGAATGGCTAAGGCTGGCACCCGTGCACAAAAGCGTCTGTTCCAAGGGGGATGTTTAACTGAGATTGGATGCTACCCTAAACCCCAGACCCTAAACCCTAAAACCCAAACCCTGAACTGGAGATTGGATGCCACCCTGAATCCTAAACCCCAGACCCTATCCAACTCTAAACTGTAGCGGGATGCCCCCTTCGTCTGACGGAAGTACATGATACCCTACCTTACTTACTGGAACGAGTAAGTCGTCATGGCCGCCGTCTACCTGAAAACGCAATCCCAAAGACGAAGCCCTGATCGAAGATTATGTCATGGTGAGGTCAGACGTAAGGTGCTTTAGGATAGCGTTTAAGGTTTTGGGTGCTTCAGATTAGGGTTTAGGCTTTAGGGCTTTAGGGTTTAGGGTTGAGGCGGCACTCGAGTTGCAGATGCTTCTCAAACATAGCCCAGGACTATGTAGCTGTGGTGAGAACCCCACACCCGATACTTGGAGGATCATGGGACTTAGTAAGTAAGGTTATAAGTCCCTTAATTGGGGTTATAAGGATAGTTGCCCGAGTTATAACCCCAATTACTAGGTCCCATGATCCTCTAAGTACCCCTGGCGACCACGTGGAATCCGGACAGTCCACAATGTCGGAGTTTTCGCAGTCCTTGCCTCTGCTTTGGATGGCGACTGCACTTTGTCTCCAGGGCCACCTTGAACCATGAACATTCATGGGAGTTTCCGAAAATTAGGGTACCCTATTTATTTTGGGTTCTTTTGATAAGGATCCTAGTATTTAGGGTACTATATTTGGATCCCCTATTTTTGGAAACCCCCACATGGGTGTAGGGTTCAGGGTTGAGGGTTTATAGGGTTTAGGCTCAGGGTTTGGGCTTGAGGCTTTAGTGCAAAAAGACCCACAGCTATGGAAAGCCATATCCGCACCTTGTGCGGACTCGCAGACAGTGCTCGCAGCTAGACTAACCCGAAGGGTCTAAGGACTCATATTTGGAGGCTTTTGGGCCCAAAGACCGTACCATACAAGGCTTTTGGGGTATTTTGAGCCTTAGACTACCCTAGAAACAACGCTGGGCTAGCCTGGAAACTATAAACCTGAACTCGAACTGACACGTGGGAAGCCTCCCAGTAGCCCGTAACGAACCCCTAAACCATCCCCTAAACCTCCAATTCAGGGTTTAGGGTTTCGGGTTTAGGGTTTATAAGGGTTTAGAGCCCTGAACCTCCTAAACCCAAAACCCTAAACCCTAAACCGCCAGGGCCTCAATGGCTTCGCGACAGACTGGCCGCTCTGGCTTCTCGCCTGCACCTGCCCGGTTTCCTGGTTTGGGCTTGGGTTTAGGGTTTTGGGTTCGGGGTAAAGGCTTAGGGTTTGTTGGAGGCTTGCAGGATTCCGGATGTAGGGTTTTCGGGTTGTTTTGAGAATTTAGAGTTTAGCGTGCAGGGCGTAGGGTTTCCTGGTAAGGGTCGCTCTTTATGTTGATCAGTCTATCTCTGTCTCGTTGTCCAAATTTTCACCTCGCCCTCTTTCTCGATCTACCGGTGTCTTGTAAGCCCAATAAACCCTAAACCCTAAACCAACACCGTCCGAAGCCCTAAAGCCTGGAGACAGCACCATGCAGCGCAGGGTCTCAAGCAACAGATCAGCAAGCCAAATAGCACTCCAAAAGGGTCCATGTGCCCAAGTAGCATTGGGTTTAGGGTTTAGGGTTTAGGGCATATACTTTGGGCGTAAAGTAGTCCCTATTTGGGTACGTCGGGGGCCAACGTATATACTATTTACTTTTTGGACACATGGACCCTTAGGGACTATACTCCACAAAGGCCGTTGCTTTACGCACCAAAAACAGAAATTAAAGGGCCCTTACCGGCTGAATCCCACCGCGCCCAACCCGATACTGAGAGCAAGGTGAATACAAACCTATGAGTCCAACAACCATGGCATGTACCAGGTGCTTCAAAGTTAGGGTTTGGGCTTTAGGGGTTCTGTGGTTTGGGGTTCATTGTTTTGATAGGCTCTACTGTAGTGCTTACAACAGCATTTTCAGCTTAAGGCTTGGGGGTTTAGTCTGCATGTGTGTTTGATGGTGGGCAGTTGCCAGGAACCGTCAAGGTACCTCATATTGGAGGCTTTCTGACCGTTCATAACTGGTACTTCAGTTGTAGGTATAACAGAGGATACTGGGGTGCCGCTGACTTGAGGGCCTGCAACGGCGGAGCCATGGCGTTGATGATTTGGCGTGTCGTGGTCGAGCAGACTCCCCTGGTAGTAGTGAAGGCGGATGAGGATCAGAAGGATCGTCTTTCCCGATGTGGCAGCGACCTCATGCAGGCACTCGGTGGTTTAGAGTCCCGTTTTCGTTTTGGGGTCTTAGGGTTTGGGGGTTTGGGTGCCAGGAGCTTTAGGTTTGGGGGTGTTATACAAACGTAACAACAAGCTCAAAATTAGATCTGTCAGTCTGTTTGTCTGTATGCTTGTTTATCGATCAACCTACCAGCCTATCTACCTGTTTATCTATCTGCCCATCCACGCATCTATCCATCCGTCTATCTATGTGTCAAACCTTGTATCTGTCAACCGATCTATTTATCCATCTGACTATCTGTCTACCTGCTTCTCTATCTACTCACCTGAGTCTGTGCACACATGTGTATATGTGTATGTATATATGGGTGGTCGTCAAAATTAGGGTCCCTCTTTGGGTCCTTATTATAATACGGCACCTATTATTTAGGGTACCCCAAAAGGGACCCTAGTTTTGATAACTACCCATATATATATACATACATACATATATATATATATACACACACAAGGATTTCTCTATCTTGTTCTTGAGATAGCCTTGGAGCTGGACACCGAAGCCGTCGAAGCCGGTCTTGCTCCTCGTGCTTCTACTAGCAGTTACCCTAAGGGTCCATGTTTGGCCCCAAAGTACCCAAATAGGAACTACTTTAAGGCCAAAGTCTATACTACTTAGGTACATGACTAGGTTCCCCAGTAGTACCGTTTTGCCCTTTTTCTTTTGGGGTTCCCTATTAAAACCAAATAGTAGGAAAAAGGGTACCCTTATCATTAAGGGGCCACTGGGGAACCTAGATCAGCAGTACCGGTATACGAGTGCCCCCACGCGCAAACTGGCCAAGCCTGAGCAGTAATAGACCGTATAGAGTCAGATTTCTTAGAGAACCTCTCGAGAGCCCTTGTAACACCCTTTGGAAAGACCATAAGACGGGGTGGATCCCTGGCAAGCCACTCTGTGTTTAGATTCTGCTAGGTGGCGCTATTTTTTCGTTTTTTTTTCCGTTTATTTTGGTATTTTTTTTCCGGTCGCACGGCTTCCAAGCAAGCAAGCAAGCAGGCAGGCAGGCGGGCAGGCAGGCAGGCAGGCAGGCAGGCAGGCAGGAAGGGCAGGCAAGCAAGCAAGCAAGCAAGCAAGCAAGCAAGCAAGCAAGCAAGCAAGCAAGCAAGCAAACAAAGCAAGCAAGCAAGCAAGCACATCGCCAAATGAGGGGGCGTGCTTAAGATATAGGATGAGTCCGAGCCGCGAAATGAGGTGGCATGTTTAAGATATACGATGAACCGGAATCGCCAAATGACGAGTGTTTGTTCAAAATATATGATGATCCGGAATAGCGAAATGAAGGGGTTTGTTTGAGTTTTAAGATATACGGTGAATCCGTTATGATGAACTCGAATCCCCAAATGAGTGGCCGTGTTCAAGATATAGGAAGATTCCGAATCGCGAAATGACGGGGCCTGTTCAAGATAGATGATGAACCGGAATCGCTCAGCCGAGGGGCGTGTTCAAGATATATGCTGAACCGGAATCTCCAAATGACGGGGTATGGTCAGGATATATGGCCAATCTGGTATGATGAACCGGAATCGCCAAATGAGGGGGCATGTTCAAGATATATGATGAACTCCAATCGCTAAATCATGGGGCGTGTCTAAGATATTATGATGAACCCGAATCGCCAGATGAGGGGGGCGTGCTTAAGCTATATGATGAGTCCGAATCGCTCAGCCGAGGGGCATGTTCAAGTTATATGACGAACCGGAATCGCCAAATGAAGGGGCGTGTTTTAACATATATGACGAATTTGAATCGCTAGATCATTTGGCGTGTTTTAAAATATATGATGAACCCGCATCGCCAAATGAGGGGGCGTGTTTAAGATATATGATGAGTTCGAACCGCTCAACCGAGGGGGCATGTTCAAGATATATGATGAGCCGGAATCGCCAAATGAGGGGGCGTGTTTAAGATATATGACGAATTTGAATCTCTAGATCACTTGGCGTGTTTTAAAATATATGATGAACCCGAATCGCCAGATGAGGGGTCCGAATCGCTCAGCCGGGGGGCTTATATGACGAACCGGAATCAGCAAATGAAGGGGCGTGTTTTAGCTTTAACATATATGACGACTTCGAATCGCTAGATTATTTGGCGTGTTTTAAGATATATGATGAAACCGAATCGCCAAATGAGGGGGCGTGTTTAAGATATATGATGAGTTCGAATCGCTCAGCGGAGGGGGCATGTTCAAGATATATGATGAAACGGAATCGCGAAATGAGGGCGCGTGTTTAAGGCAAAGGCCAAAACGTGTTTAAGATATATAATAACATATGTATAAACATATATATATATATATGATGATGATGTTGAAACCCCGAGCCGAAGAAAGTTTGGCTAAGCGACACCGAAAAAGTTTGATAAGTGACCCGAAACGGTGCGACCCCGAAAAAGGTTTGCCAAGTGACCTTCATGTTTTCCCTCTCGACGGACCCACCTTGCCGCGGTGGGAGGGCTCAGTCCCCCTTCCACAGACGGGGGAAGGAAGCCAGGAGGTCCCCAAACACGAAACGGAAACAAAAATACCAAAAGAAACGGGCAAAAAATACCGAAAAAAATCAGAGACCATTCTGCTACATCCGGACACTCAACACACCAAGCACCAAACCTAACTCCACAAAGCCTTAAGTCTTAAGGCCTGCAATGTCAAACTAACAGCACAACCTAAGGCAGCCTCAGACGCCTTAGACCCGACACCCCACACCTTCAAAACCTAACCCTAAAGCCCGACTACATCCTTCAACCAAAAGCCATTGGAATCTGTCCCTATACTTTAAGCATATCACCCTGGAGAAGGTGCTGTGTTTGGCAAGTTGCAAAGGCTTGGAGGCAAAATGGCCTCCACATCCAAGCTTCTGCGGCAGTTGGGGGAGGTGCCTGATGCCAAAGCCCAAACTCTGAACTTTGAGCAATTGAAAAGGGCCTTGCAGGGCTTTGGGGTTTAGACTCGGGATTTGGCGGTTTAGGGCCAGTTGGGGTAAGGCCTGGACCCTAGCCGTGTCATGTGCTAAGGCCTGGACCCTAGCGTGTCATGTGCGACCTGCATACAAAGACCACTGCTTTGAGTATTGGATGCAGAGCCCCTTGCCCCGAAACCCTGTAGTTTTTCAATTCCTACAGGAGCAGTCCTTCGCGCACTGTGTTCGCTACGGAGAGCTGCGCGGAATTGGCTTGAGCAGCAAAAAGCAGACTCGCGAGCGTGCGGCATACCTGGCGCTGGCTTTGGCTTCGCTGTTGGAGCAGAGGCGGCCTGCTTGGCTGGAAGGCGACCTGCTTGGGGAGCTTCAGCGAGCTACAGATGCAGAAGTCTTACGCCTTGACTTGCCACATGACGTGGAAGCCATGGATGACATGAACGATGACGGCAGAGACGCCAGCGGCTTCGCATGCGTCCCTGCTAATATGCAGCTTCCGCGGTCTGGGACTTGGGTGTGGTGGCTTGGTCACGAGGATGGAGGCATCCCTGTGGTGTTGTGCGAAGATCAAAGCGTGGGAATCTTCCAGCAGAGCAAGAACTGGCTGATGGAGGTTGTTGGCCTGACAGCATTGCCAGAAAGCCTGTGTGAAGGCGAGGTCGGAGAGGTGAGCAAAGACCGATTGGACACGGTGTTTCCGGATATCTACTGCACCGGACTGTGGCAGTTCGTGCATCAGAACAGGCAGTGGCAGGTGGTGGCTGTAGGCCGAAACGTCCAAGAACGTCTCCGTGCTGCATGTGTTGGGCTCGCATCTCAGATCGCCGAGGCAGATGGTGCCTCCAAATGCTGGCCGCAAGTGCAAAGAGAATTTGACCACGGCCAATGGCTTCCGGCAGGTGAACTCGGGCGTTTCTACGATGCAAAAGGGGAGGGCTTTTGGGCGAATGTGGCCTCGTGGCAGCAGACTGACTCGACGCCAGAGCTACCTCTGGCCCTGGCTGACATCAGCGCTCTGCCCCGACTGACCAAGCAAGGCTTCAAAGATCTGAGGATGACGTGCCAGCCGGCACTGCACCGGGAGCTCCGAGCCCAGGACGGCTATGCCGAAATTGACCTGACTCTGTCAGGCCGTCCCTGGCCATCGATTCTGGCAGCACACAAGATGAGAGACTGGGTTCTGGAGTACCATACTTGAACACTTTTTTTGGAACCTGCTCCTAAAGGGAACCATTGTGAAATAAAGGTCTATACTTTTTTCTCCCTGCTTACTTCAAAGTCTAGGAGACGAAATCGTGGGACCAGGCGTAGTTCGCTTCGCCATTGCGTCGGATGAGAGGAAGCTGGATAAAAACCAGAAAGATGCACCTTTGGTCTTCTGTCTCGTGCAGCGAGGGGACGGCAAAATCACCACCTTCTCAGATCTGGAGCGCACGGAGGAGAGGGTGTTCTTAAAACTTTAGGCATTTTAGGCTTGGGCGTACCTTTGTGCCGTTTTTTGGGGTCGCCTTTACATGTTTATTTTAGTCCGGGTCTATAGTTGGGGGTTTCGTGCTTTTCCGAGTCCCGAGGAGACTTTTCAGAAGCAGTGTCTACCGAAAGATGAGTACAACGCCTTCCGCTGGGCGGCAGGATGGGAGGTGAAAGGCAGATGGGAAGCTTTTCAGTTTCTTAGCAGCTGAATAAAGAAACTTTTGCACTTTTTGTGACAGAATGATCCTACATAGTAAAAATTGGTCAAACTTTTTGGGGCTTGTGAACCCAGAAATTAAGGCATGGTGTCTTCAAGAAAGTGATCCGAGACTTCAAGGACAGGCAGTGTGATCTTGAAGACAGCTTGCTAGCGTAGATTATTCCGAAGTTAGTGTTATTGTTTTCGGTGTTTTGTCGATGCTCTTGTTCGGTATCGTTTCTGTGCGGATGACGAATGTTGATGCTGCGTGTTGCACGACGGTATATTGTGCCAGTGTTATCGCTGTCATTGGCATTTTTGGAGGGCAGGGGGCATGAGTGGTGTAGACGAACCCACCCACGAACCCAGTCTGTCTGGCAACTGTAGAGATCGTTTGACTTGCAATTCATTTCTACTTACTCTGTGGATTCTGTCATGAACCTATCCAGCGCAACACCTCCGCTAGTCGTATTCAGGATGATCACCCTCATAGCTGCTGATTCTGTTACATCATTTCTACAGCCCTACTTAAAACTATCACACACAGTAACAGGCTAGGGCGACATGAACCTTATCCCCAATTACAGCATTTCTACAGCCATAACTTATTCCTTAGACCCTTAACCCTCAAACGCTTCCAATACAAGACTTAGTGCCACAAACTCCCTAAACCCCTACACACCGTAAAGTACAGGACCAACATCAGATCCAGCAGTGGGCTGAGGGAGACTTGCTGCCTCCCACGACTGGCGAGAAAGCTCAGCTGTTTGTCGGGGGCCTTAGCATTTAACCACGGCCTATAAGGGATCTATAATGGTTTAGGGGGAGGGCCCCTTTAAAGGGATCTATAAGAGTTTAGGTTTTAGGGTTTCCGTGGTGGGGTTTAGGGTTAGAGGGTTTAGGCTTTGGGTGTTTAGGGTTCCGGGTTTAGGGTGTCGTGTTTCTGCGAAACTTCACCATTAAACTGTCAGAAAGCACAGTACGGTCAGCACCCTAAGTTTTAGCTAAGTGCTCAACTTCGACGCACCGGCAACCCGAGACCCACCACTGATCACTACAGTCTTCTCCATGCTATATGCATTGAAGACATCGTCCCTTGTTGCCGAAATCTACACAAAGAGCCCCAAACCCTAAACCCTAAATGAAAAAAGAAGACGAACCAGACCCGGTGGGTCGGCTCACTGTAAATGGGTAGTTCTCTGGATTAGGCTCCCTTTTTGAGGTCCTTTTCATAAGGGTGCCGTACTATATTGGGGACCCAAAAAGGGAGCCTAATTTAGAGAACTACCCAAATCCTACTCCCGCAATTTTAATCCCTTGTGGCATTTGTTTAAGGTTTGGGGGTTAGGGTCCCACAGACGATACATTGCTTAGCCCTGGCTCCCAGAAGCCGCTGGAGGCACGGTTTGGGGTTGTAGGGTTTAGGGCCTCAGGGTTTCAGGGTTTAGGGTCTTGGGTTTACGGCTTTAGGATTTGATGGTCCGTGTGGCCCCCAACAAACCATCTAACAAAGACTCCAGAGCCTTAACCCCCACGAGGCTACGAAGCTTAAAACATGGAACTGAAACAGCCCTGGAGAAAAAATCGAAACCAAGATCCCCGACTCCTGAACGGGCAGCGTGCCAGAGCAAAAATCCCAGCCTGTAGCTTACGCCGTCTGTATGATCCCTGTATGCGCGTTCAGCTAGCTACCCACTCTTGAAGTTGGAGGAACTTCTGTTAAACCCTAAACCCTAAACCCTAAACCCTAAACCCTAAACCCTAAACCCTAAACCCCTAAACCCCTAAACCCCCTAAACCCTAAACCCTAAACCCAGGCCTGGCGCCTTTCGGAGTATTGGCAGAAGCGACTTCGGGAGTGGCTGAACACACGCCAGGCTTGTCCCAAGGTCGCGCAAGTCCGTAGCAGGGTGGCGCCGGAGCTGCGGAAGGAGTTTGACAACGCTGTTGCAGGCCAGAATGCCCAGCAAAGTAGGCTTCAAAACCTCCTAGGAGGATCATGGGACTTAGTAAGTAAGGTTATGAGTCCCTTAAGTGGGGTTATAAGTAATTATAAGTACAGTTACCTTAGTTATAACCCTACTTACTAAGTCCCATGATCCTGTAAGTCAACTCAACCCTTAACTGCCTCTCAATCTCTCTTGAAAAACCTTCGACCCTACAGGCGATTCCGAAGAGTTAGAGTAAACCTTATGACCCTTAGTAACACCCTACACCCTAAAACCCTAAACCCTAAAACCGGCCCTTTAAAGACCCGGGGCTTCCGTAAACCCTAAACCCAAAACCCTAAAACCCTAAACCCTAAACCCTAAACCCTGAACCTTATGAGCTTCTTAAGGGGCTTTCCGGGGCTTAAGCTTCCAAAGACCTCCCAAACTTTGGCTTTGGGCTTTCTGTGAGTGTTGTTTAAGGGTTTTACAAGGGGTTTTATGCGGTTTTCTAGGGTTTGAACCCGTCAAAGGACTTCAAAGTTAGGTACTTGGGTTTCGGCTAGTAGTTATGCACGTTGGTATTTGGTCGAGTCTATAATTCTTAGGTAGTCGGAGCCCTATTCTGGAAAGGGGGTGCAGTAGTATTCTGTTGATTTCGGGATTCCTGTCACTCTTTCTGGTGGCATATCTATTCCACGGCGATTGTCAAATGCCCAATCATTCGACAAACGAGATTCGGGATGTGAGCTTGTGAAGCCTGCTGACTTATGCTCACGCCCTTGCAGGTGTTTGCGGGCAGAGTCCATCCCCACCGCCGCCCAACCAGGAGGCTTCTGAGGGCTTCACCACTCTGCAGCTGCAGATGCTCAACGCGGTTCTTGAAAATGATGAATGGAAGTCCTGCTTGAAAGACTTGGACCCATCACGCGGGAATGGGTACTGGCGCCGGCGCATTGAAAACAAGTATTATGACCAGCTGCGCTGGATGAGCGCAGGCGATAAAAAGATTTTGTTTGGTCACGACAGCATCAGTGCGCGATTTCGGCACGGTCAGCACAACAATCAGCCCGTGGAGCAGTCGATTCAGGAGCTTGTTGATGGTCCTGACTGGGCAGAGAGTATGCCCGCTTTGGTCGCGGTCCGTTTGCAAGAAGATATCATCGTTATCTTCGGGAACAGACGTCTGCATTGCTTCAAGGAGGCTTACAAGCACAGACGCTCTCCCCTACGCTTGAAAGTGATTATCCACGAGTTCCCCTTTTGCAACAGCATAGAGGAGCAAGGCTTGCGAAACGCGTTTAAACTTAGAGCCATACAGGCCGCGAGCACCAAGTGCCACGGCCGAGATGTTAAGCTGAATCAGCGGAAGCGGCCACGTGGTTGGTGAAACCTGCTTGAGCCGTTGAGCAATATTCAGTCTATCGGTGGGGCGACTCGGCGTGAGAGGCCAAAGCAGAAGTACTGCTCTTGGAAGTGGATTTGTCTTGCAAACCCTGTAAAAGCCAGCACGCACGTTTAGGACTACTGTTGATGTTGTTCTGCCTCTCAGTGGTGGAGTTTCCTGCACATCACTGGCGACTCATTTGTCATTCACTATATGCTACCTCATCGACGATGACTGGTAGAGTTGCAGTGAGGTCTCGATGCTCTCTGCCGTAGTGTTTCAGGGTGTTTTGATTCACTTGGAGGTTCAAGGATGACGCAGCAGGGAAGGTTTGCTAGCCCGCAAACCCTATAGCAACCCAAGATCCTAGATTCATTTCAATCCCAGCAGCCTTCTGAAACTCAAGAACCCTAAACCCTAACTCTAAACCCTATACCCTAAACCCCATAAAACCCGAAACCCTGAAGCCTAAACCCTAACTCGAAACCCTACACCCTAAACCCTAAAACCCGAAACCCTGAAGCCTAAACCCTACCAGCATGCAACCCAAATCAGGTCTTAGACTTACCGTCTTTAAGGTTCCCAGGATCCACGCAACTGATAAGTCTACAGGGTTTAGGGTTTATAGGGTTTAGGGTCCATAAAGGGATCTTGTACTTGTCCCTTTGCAGCTATATGAGCTCTTCGGGTTGCTTACTTCCAGCGCAAGTTATTAGGTCGCCTGTGTGAAAACGGCATTGGCGTTCTATGAGGATCCTACATCCGGAACCCTGAACTTATCACATCCTCAAGACCTGGACTCTACCCCATACCGCAAAAGCTGGGCGCGACAACGACGGTTCGCTGAAGAACCAGCCATTGGCAAGAACAGGTCACAATAGGAGTAGTTGTCAGGGTTTAGGTCCCTACTTCACATGCACAATAGGTTTGGGCCACAGGTTATTCCATATTGAGTCCTATTGCTATTATAACTTAAGGTATATTTTTTTCCTTCGTTAAGGTATATTGGAAGGTCGGGGGTGCTAGTAAAGCCCCCTAAGCTCAAATAACGTTTACGAAACTCCAGAGCCCCAAGTAGTGTTTAGGGTGTAGGATGGGTGTAGGATTTAGGGTTTAGGCTTTAGGATTTAGGATTAGGGTTAGCAAGCCCAATAGCACCAGAATCTAAACCTAACTGGCCCGGAAAGCCCCTTGCAACAACATCGCCAATCCATAGACCCCCTCCCTCCCCACCAGCCCTACAGAAGCCGAGGCTCTGGAGCGGACCCCTCCTAAACCCTAAACCCTAAACCCTAAACCCTAAACCCTAAACCCTAAACCCTAAACCCTAAACCCTAAACCCTAAACCTGAACCCCAGAACC
>CAJNDV010019802.1:26619-40009 GCA_905221635.1 Symbiodinium sp. CCMP2456 | reverse complement strand
GGGGGTCCTTATATTTTGTCTAGTGTAATATACCCCCAACTTCTAACGATTAAGGCCGCAAACACTGGCCCGTATTGATGTAAAGCTCAAGGGGTGTTTGGTGAGATGGGAATGAAACCACCTCATCCAAGGCGTGAAGAGCTGCTGGGCCCTGAAGCCTGAGAGCTGTTAGGGCTACGGCTTCAGGTTTGTGGATTTAGCGGTTTTGGTGTGTTGGGTGTGTTTCGCATTTTGGGGGTTAGGGTTCAGGGGTTTNNNGGGTTTGGGGTTTTAGGGCTTGGGATCCACAGGCACAAGAAAGTCTAACTAATCGTGCCATCTGGTACTATCCTAAATGCGGCAAGTCGTATTTGAAAGTCAAGGGCATGAAAAAGGGGAAGGAAGCATCTCAGCCCGAAACTTCACAAAGATTTCGTGAAGAGCCGGATATAGGAAAATTCCCTTGCAGATTCTAAGCCGTGAACCCTAAGCTCGCCAAAGCCCATCTACCAAATCCGACAGCAGCCCTTGACAGCCATCTGCATTGGCAAAAACTCGGAATGCCACAACAGCCATTAAAAGACCCTATAATCCCTAAACTCCTTAACCCCCCCCCCCTCCACCCATTTTTCTGAAACTCGGTAACACCAAGCTACAAGGCTGGCGCGTGGAGTTTCGGTCCATGGAGTTGCAGATGACCGACTTGGAGAACGCCGCCTTCATCAGTCTCTTGTGGGCAGGTGCTGTAGAATATGAATATGGGTTTTTTCGGATTCAGGGTTCAGGGTTTTGGCAGGTACTATAAACATCTGGGAGGAGGTCTGAATGATTAGTAATACTATCCCTCAGCTGAGGAGCCCTACAGATTCATTGTCTAGTATACCCCAACCCTAAACCCTAAACCCTGAACCCTAAACCCTAAAACCCTAAACCCTAAACCCTAAACCCTAAACCCTAAACCCTAAACCGTTCACATCATAAACGCCCTTCGCGCATGCCGTGGCACAACAGCTCTAAGCCGTTCGCTCGAAGGCCCCAGATCTCCACCCCTTGCCGGCCCAAAGCCCTTCAGACACATGAATTTAGAATTTAGGGTTTAGGGGTTAGGGGTTTAGGGGTTTAGGTTTAGGGGTTTAGGGTTTAGGGTTTAGGCTTAGGGGCTTAGGGTTTAGGTTTAGGAGTTTCAGGTTATGGTCGATTTCCGAGATTTCATCACGGTTTCAACGGTTCTACAAGGCACTTTTTTGGGTTTCATCCCAGGCTTCATCATCCTCGTGTCCCGGGCGATTCTGGATCTGAAGTTGGACCTGCGCATCCCCATGTCCAAAGTGGAGGAGACTCGGTTCCGGTCTGAATGCCAGTGACTACCCAGAGGCTTTATTTTAGTTCCGTCTTGTGGTTCATATTTTGGATCCTATAAGGTAACCCCAAAAATGAGCTACCAAGGAGACTGTGACTACTGCCAAGCGTTGCCTTTACCTTAACCCCAAAGAACCTCCCGTCTAAAAGGCTTTTATCAGGAAATCATTCTAAGAAGCCCTGAAAAAGTATGTCATCCTAAACTTCAACCCCTAAACCCCTAAATCCTAAACCCTAAACCCTAAACCCTAACGCCTAAACCCTAAACCGTGAACGCTGAACCCTGAACCCTAAACTAAGCCCTAAACCCCTAGAGGGCCTGAACCCCTGCGAATTTCCTTCGGGTCTTTGCCGTTTTGGATCCCTTGAGGGGTCGGTTACAGGGAGCCGGCAACCGAACCCCCGCCCCAAACCTGTTAAACAAGGCATGGGTTTAGGGTTTAGGGTTTGGGGTTTAGGGTCTCTTATGAATGGAGTTAATATAGGGGCCTTAAAAATTACCTGCTATATTTTTTTGGGGGGGTGGTTCCATATTAAAACTCTAGTATAATGTACCCCAAACCCCTATTCTAGTTATTAAGGCCCCGACATCAGGGGGAACCATATTTATGCCTTCGCGAGTCCGAACCCTCAAAGCTTTGACCGCTCAGTTCCAACCTGACACCCGAAGCCCGCAACCCCAAACGCCTAAAGCCATTTGAAGCCTTAAACACAACTACCCAAAGCTGTCGAGGCTCAAAGAAGCTTGGCCCAAGCCCCTAAACCCTAAACCCCAGCACTCTAGACCCAAAACCCCTAAACTCCAAACCAAACCGGCGCGAAAGTCTCAAAAGGAGAACATGACTGTGGCTAGCCGGAGGTCGGCTTGTACCAAGGAGCCTGGGCTTAGGGGCTTAGGGTCTAGGGTTTAGGTTTGGGTTTAGGATTTAAGGGTGTAGGGTTGCTTAGGGTTTATAGGGTTTGGGTAAGGGTGACATAGGTGTTGTTAACCTAGCCCTCAATCGGGGTTTTGGGGTTTGGTTTGGGTAGTTTAGTTGTTTTAGGGTGAAGAGTTTTGAGGGGTTTGGGCTTTTGGATTTAAGGCCCGAGGCGCGCTGTACGGGCGGCTTAAGAGGTAAAGCTTTAGCATCAAGGTTTAGTTTAGTATGGGGTCAGGGATTGAAAAGTTCAGGGGTCAGGGTGCGAGGTTTCGCGAGTTTAGGCTTTAACTAGGGTGTGACATGGTATTCAAAGCCAGGGCTTGGGGAAAGTACGCAAGGTTGAAGAATTAGGGTCCCTTTTAGGGTCCTTTTTTATAAGGGTGCCGTATTACATTGGGAACCTAAAAGGGGACCCTAATTCAGAGAACTACCCGGATGGTCATGTGGGGCGACGGCAAATGGCCAAGCCTGGATGTGGCACAAAAATGAGCCAAATGTCATCCGAGATTGCAACGACAGCAAGAGGATGGAGAAGCATTTCTTCAGCGAGTGGAGCAGAAGTGCAGAAAGTGGAGCCGAGAGCGCGACAGTCTTCAAGACAATTTATTATACGAGCAGAGATAGAGATAGAAAATGATATAGAGATAGACATAGGCACCGGCATAGGCATAGACATAGAGGTATAGACAGAGATAGAGATATAGACACAGAGAGTGAGAAAGACAGAGAGAGAGAGAGAGATACGTAAAAAAACACAAACAAAATTGATACAAAGAGTGCACCTATGTGTACCCCAAACCCTAAACCCCCTAAACCCTAAACCCACAAAAAGTGTACAAAGCTATGTACCTGCACATGATGATTGCAGTCTCTTGTACGTAACAGCAGGAGAGGGAAGTGGCCCTCAAAGTATGAGAGGGCCTAAACCCTAAAACCCGAGAGCCCTAAACCCTAAACCCCTAAACCCTAAACCCTAAAACCCGAAAGCCCTAAACCAAAAAAACCCTAAAGCCCTCAAACCCTGAACCCTAAAGCCGAAGACCCTAAAGCCCGAGAACCCTAAACCCTGAAACCCTACAGCCCTTGAGGAGCTTCTTTGGTTCCGCACGAACCCCCTGGAAGACGCAAGCGAAGCCAAGTCGGCTCCTCAGAACGTATTTAGGGTTTTGGGGGTTTAGGGTTCTGGGGTTTAGGGTTTTGGGGTTTAGGGTTTTGGGATTTAGGGTTTTGGGATTTAGGGTTTTGGGGTTTAGGGCTTTATTTCGGGCTTTGGGGTTAGGGGTTAGTGTAGGGGGGTCTAGGGAGTCTAGGGCTTAGGGTTTTGGGGTTTAAGGTTCTGTTTTTGGTTTTGGGGTTTGGGGTTAGTGTGGGGCCCATAAGAGTTCGAACTGGGTTCCTTTAAGCGTTTCGTGTTCCAGCGGCCTGCAAGGGCTACTATACCTGTACAGGTTTGGTATGGTTCAATAAAGGAGCCTGAATGAGATCTCGGGGTTTAGGGGTTTAGGGTTTAGGGGTTGAGGATTTAGGGGTTTTAGGGTTGAGGCTTGAGGGGTTTAGGTTTGTTTTTCGGGTTTAGGGTTTTTTTTTACGTTGTAGTGTCATTTTTTACCAAGAGGGTCCATGTATACTACCATTACGCAGTTAGGCCCCCAAAGCCCATAATAGTAGGGATGGTCTTTTGGGACCTAGGAAGCCTAACAAACAAGCCCTAAACTCCAAGCCCTAAACCCTAAACCTTAAACCCTCAACCCCTAAACCCTAAACCCTCAACCCCTAAACCCGAAACCCTAAACTTCCTAAACCCTGAACCCTAAACCCTAAGCCCTAAACCCTAAACCCTAAACCCTCTAACTATTCAGGCTTCTTTTGTACCCAGAGAGCTCCTTCGGGCCTGCAGCGCGCTAGGGGCTTTGGGCTTAGGGTTTAGGACCCAGGGCCTCGGGGTGTAGGATTTGCCAGTAAAACACCCGTAAGGGTTTAGGGTTTAGGGGCCCGTAATGAAAGACTAGTGCTTAGATGATAGATACTAAGCCTAAACCCTAAACCCTAATCCTAAGCCTTGATGATGCAAGCTCGGCAGCAACATGAAGAAGTCGAGGCTTATGTGGAACATTACAACAACACGATCGCCAAAGCTGCTGGAGCATTTGTGCCTAAAGGGCACTTGCGAAGGCTGCTTTCGTCGCAGCAGTGGCTTTGGAAGCTCTGCCGAAACCGAAAGCTGTTGCGGTGCCTGCGAAAGCTGGAGGAGTGGCTCCACCCACCATCCAACCGATGACGGCGCCGCCAGTTCCAAAGGCCATGGCAATACCACTGCCAGGTGCGGCTCCCGCAATAACAGTGAACACACAAGCCAAAGCTCCGCCCGTCGCGAGGGCTGCGGCGCCGCCACCGGTGCCGAACAGGCTGGCAAGATTGCCACTGGATGTCTTCGGGCGACCAAAGGCTGTGCCAATCGGCGTTCCATTGCAAGCAGGCGTTTGCCTCGCTGCAAAATCTCGCAGCAAGGATGATGTGAAAATCGTCGCCAGCTAGTGCAAGGCATACTTGGACGAGTTCAAGACAGCTGACACTGGCCAGTTGTTGAAGACATTGGCAGTATGCTTTGAACCGTTTGGCATGGCAGCTCCGATCGCTCATCGCAATGTCGGTGGGGGAGCGGCTTGGTTGCACCCGGGCGACGTGAATCGTCGCGGCGCTCAAGTCGCAGCACAAGACTGCGCACATGTTCTTGCAGCCGGCCCTCAAGGGAACGGTCCAACACAAGTGCTGTTTCCTGAAGAGGAGCAAGAGCGATTGCGCTTGTATGTCTTCCCTAACCCGGAAGTCAGAGAGGTGCACATTACGCCGTTTGGAGGCGAGATCCAGAGGCAGCTTCACATGCGAGGAGGTGTGGAGCTTGGGCCGACGGTGATTGCAACAATCAAGTTTAGGGACCCAAAAAGCACATAAGCGTAAGCTTTTTTTGGGGATATCCCTACCGTATTGGGCTTCATTATAAGGGGATCTATATGGGATATCCGGATCCTAATGTTTGCTTATGTGCTTTTTTGGGGCCCTACAAGTGCCAGGAGGACGGCATGTCTGGATTCGGCCTCGGAGCTAGCAGCTACTTGGAGGGTCGTGGGACTTAGTAAGTGGGTAGTAAGTAGACTTATAAGTACCCTAAAAAGGGTTATGATACTTATAACTCTATAAAATAACTACTTACTAAGTCCCCCGACCCTCCAAGTACGAGTTGTCGCTCCATGATGATGTGCACAATTTAAGGCACGAACATGTCATCGTGCTCCTTGAACATCGAAGCTATGTTCATAGGGTTTTAGCAAATTTTAGGTATAGGAGACATTGCAAACTTACAGCGAAGCCTTGACACTGAAATCTCAAGCTAGACCCTGAGCTGCTGCAGCCTTAGGTCGTCCACGCCAAACGCCAGTTTGAAAGCTTTCAACCGGTAGACGCTATGCAGGTATCAGCTTATGTCCGTCTACGAGATCCTCAACGGCAACGAACTCTTTGAAGGAGAACCTAACATAATATGGGCCTATATCATTACCAACAATATTTTGGGGGAATGGGCCCCCAAACCCTTTTCAATTCTTAAGGCACCTATACTAAGCCACTAAGCATTCCAAAGCTATCTAAACCCTGCAGCAATCGCTTTCTGCGAGCATCAAAACTCCAGGGTTCTAGGCTTTAGAGTTCAGGGTTTAGGGTTTCGAGGTTCTAGAGTTTAGGGTTGAAAAGTTTGTGGCTCGCTTCAGGCCTTCACCAAAACAGGTTGCACTAAACTACGCTTTCGACAGTCCCCCGAATGATTTGAAGGAAGCCCGACTGTAGAATTAGCACTGTATCGTTTCCGTAGTTGAATAGAAATTTGGACCCTGGTTTCAAACTTAATTGAGGATGAAATTGGCATCCCCCAATATCAAGGCCCTAATTGGAGGGGGTGTTGCTCGTCCGGGGTTCAGATTAACCGCAGGTTGTGGAAAAAAAGCTAGCGCCAGAAGCCTTTGGAAAATTGCAGCTAGGGTTGGAACATACTGTCATTGAGTGCCCGCCCCCTCCGCTAGTCTCTGTTGTCGTTCATGGATTGGGACGTCTTTGGTGCACTGTTCTCGAATTGCAGTCTCCGGTCTCTCGCCCTTTTTCCAGCATCGGTCACTCGTAGAATGGGCCCAGCTCTTCGCCCTCAGATCGCTAGGGCAGGATTGCGGAATGGGGTGTTATTCATGTACGCCTCCATAGCTCGATAGTTACCCTGTGGCGGCTCAGTCTAGCCGGTCGGCAGCCACACCGGCACAGCAATCGTCACCGTGGCAAATAGCAGAAGCCAAAGAAGTCTAAAACAAGGACGATAACAGTGTGACTCACAACTACGGCTGTGGCAGCACCACTAGCATGGACCGCGTCAACATACATCACCGGCAGCAACTCACTGACGAAACTCAAACACCAACGGCGCTATAGCAAAACCGCACGAACATCACAGAGATCCAGCAGATGCTATCTACAAGCCTCACACATGTCTCCTAGAAAATATGGGTAGTTGTCGAAATTATGGTCCCTCTTGGGGTACCCGAAATAATAGGTGCCGTATTATATTAAGGACCCCAAAAAGGGACCCTAATTTTGACAACCACCCATATGAACAACCCCAAAAAGCGTGAATAAAGTTGTTTAAAGCACCGGAGCCGCCCTCGCTTGGAGGATTGCCCTTCACCTTGAATTCTAAACCCTAAAGGGTTTAGGGTTTAGGGTTAAACCTTAAACCTGAAATCCTAAACCAGCTCTCTCACACAAAAGCAAAGCTTAAATCCCAAGCCTCAAAACCCTCAACCATAAATCCGAAACCCTAAACCCTAAACCCTAAACTCTAGAACCCTATATCCTAAACCTTAAACCCTAAACTCTAGAACCCTAAATCCTGCAACTCTAGAACCCTAAACTCTAAGACCCTAAACCCTAAACCCATCTAAACCCTAAACCCTAAAAAGCCCCAAGCAGGATTGATCCCGCTTTGCCGAAGCTACCTCGATAGCCAGACCCTGGATTCGGGGACGCGGCAGAGCTTCGAGGTCCGATGGGTCGGAGACAAAAAACAGGCGGTTTGGGATTTTTGGGTTTTGGGGTTCAGGGTTTAGGGTTCAGGGTCTTCTGTTTAGGGGTTTTACGTTCTTGGGGTTTTGGGGTTTGGGGGTTCAGGGTTTAGGGTTCAGGGTCTTTGGCGGTTTTTGGGCTTAGGGTTTTCGGGTTTTGGGGTTTACGGGTTCAGGGTTTAGGGTTCAGGGTCTTCTGTTTAGGGGTTTTACGGTCTTGGGGTTTTGTGGTTTGGGGGTTCAGGGTTTAGAGTTCAGGGTCTTTGTTTAGGGGTTTTGGGGCTTAGGGTTTAGGGGTTTTGCGGTTTTGGGGTTTAGGGTTTAGGGTTTGTTTTAGGGTTCAGTGTTTTGGGGTCTTGGCTTTGGGGTTTTGGGGTTCAGGGTTTAGGGTCTTTGTTTGGGAGTTTTGGGTTTAGGGTTTGGCTTCACATGCGTGGAATCGGGTTCAGGATTTCGGGTGCTCCTAACTTTAGAGTTCTGGGCGGGTTTTAAAGTTTCTGTCTATCGGATTCGGGGCTGAAGGGTTAAACGTTTAGGGTTTAATTAGGGGGTGTTCCTAAGGCGCTTTTCCAGGGGTTTGGGGATTAGTTTGGCGGTCATGGGGTATAGAACAGATGACGGGGTTTGCGGTTTAGGGTTTAGGGTTTAGGGTTTAGGGAGGGTTTTCAGAGGCAACAAGACGTTGAACGTGAACTCTCGGGTTTGCAGTGTCTTTGTTATCAAGCGGTTGAAGCTTGGGTGGGTGAACTTGTGGCTTCTGTCGAAAGCCCTGGTACTGTAGTGTAGGGGCCTACGTAATTACCTATATAATTGTGGGAGCTCCTTGTTATAGTTATAGTACAATGTTCCCCAAAACCCTATTCTAATTATCAAGGCCCCTAAACCCTAAACCCTAAACCAGTACATTACCTTTTGAGTCGTTTGGAAAGCCTGAAAGCTGTTGCCCCTTACACCACATGGGGCAGCACAACAGACAGGAGCGTGAGACCCCAGCGGCCGGGCCGGTTTTACACCAAAGACGGGCTTGGGGTTTAGGGTTTAGGGTTTAGAGTTTAGGGGTTTAGGGGTTTAGGGTTTAGGGTTTTGGGTTTTTGACGACGCTTCCACAGCATGAGCCGCACACGCCAAACTGGACACATCAAAGTCTGCCAGCCTGAAACCCGAAAGCCCCAACCACGGCCTAGAATCTAGAACCCTGCAGCCCACCATGCCGAATGGCCATGCATCTCTTGCGGGACCTCAAAACCTTCTAAACCCTAAACCCTAAACCCTAAACCCTAAGCCTAAGCCCTAAACCCTAAACCTTGCCAGGAGTACCTCAACTTCATCACGTTTCGGTCTGCCGGCGCCCTCCCCACCGCGGCCGAGTGGATGAGGAGCTTCGCCGGGATGCCCGGTGGTGGTTTAGGGTTTAGGGTTTAGGGTTTAGGGTTTAGGGTTTAGGGTTTAGGGTTTTAGGGTTTTAGGGGGTTTGGGGTTTAGGAGTTTAGGGTTTAAGGTCCTATGGCCTACACCCCGACTGCTCTCGGGTTGGTCAGGGTCTGGGGGGTTAGGGTTATATGAATCTTTTATTATTGTATTACATTATATTATATTGCAGCATAGTGTTCTGTTAAATTGCATTATATTGTATTATTTAGGGTTAGGGGGCTTCAGGGTTGCAGCAGTGGAGACTTCTTAGGGCTCTTTGGCTGCAGGGCTTTGGCCTGTGCTTTGGCCTGTGCTTTGGACCAAAGCCACGAAACACCAATGGTGTATCGTGGCCCGGATCTAAGGTTAGCGGTTAGCGGTTCAAGAGTTCGGTGAAGTCTGTACGGTTTAGGGTTTAGGGTTTAGGGTGGGTTTTTGTTAGGCGACAGAGGAACTGGAATGCGGCTCCGGAATATCTAAGGTCACTAGGTCGGTCATATGTTTGGGGTGAGAAGGAGTTCCACTTGGGCGAAAGTGTGGTTAGAATGCGGCTTGGTGTGTTGCGATTACGACTTAAAGGAGTGCATTCGACATTTCTCATCCTGCGCCGACATCCTACTTGGAGGCCCAGGGGACTTAGTAAGTAGGTTATCAGTAGAGCTATAAGTACCCGAACTGGAGTTACCCCAATTATAACCCTACTTATAACCGACTTACTAAGTCGCCTGGGCCTCCAAGTAGACAGCAAAAGAAAGCATCCTTCTCATTCCTGAGGATCTCTCCTTTCGCTGCAAGAACCCTAAACATTAAAACCCTCAATCCTACGCCTGTTGCTACACTCAACACTGAGCCCTAAAGCCTAAACCCTACCGCCCTGTCGGGATGTAATGTAGGCATTGTCCGGTTCTTTTTGGGGCTGGCCTAGCAGGTACCCCTCAGGCTTTTGTTTGACGTAGCGGCGTCTTTGCCTGGGCCATTAGCCCTACACCAGAGTATGCTACATACATGCTGGCTTAAGCTCTGTCTAAGTCTTCATGCGACTGTCAGGATGTTGTTCTTTGGGTGCTCCATGCCTTGCTCTACTAAAGAAAAACCCTAAGCCCTAAACCCTGAAGTCATGAGCCCTAAGACCACTAAAATCGCAGTCCAGAGCCCCCTTGGCTGCAGATCTCAGAAAGGAAGCTGAACGAAACGTTGTTCCTTAGTAAGTAGAATAGGGTGCTGGGTTAGATTATATTGTACTATAATTAAAATAAGGAGCCCCCAAAATAGTATAGGTAATTATTCAGGCCCCCAAATGACATCCCGTGCCATGGTACTGGTATCATTCCGAAGGATTCCCAAATCTGCTTACGGCATAACAAATGCAGCGAAATTTAGGGTTTAGGGTTGAGGGTATCATGCCCTAGTGCTTTAGTGTTCCTTGTAGATATATGTGTTAAACTGTTTGCAAAAAAAAACACCCAAAGCTCAGAGCCCTTGTCTTCCCTGTGGATGTACTGATATCTGTGGGTCTCTGGGTTCCGAAGCGTGGGGCAGTGCTCAATAATATAGGCGCCGTAATAATGAGAATAGTAAACTTTGGTAGTTATTAGGACAAAGGCGTAAGTCTGGGCATGGCGTGGCGGCCGTAGGGGCAGGGGAGGCCTAGGTGCGTACGGAATCGGAGCTGGGGTAGGGGGGTTGGAAATTGCCGAAATATACTTCTTTCATAAGGACCACCTAAACCCTAAACCCTCAAGCCTAAACCCCAAACCCTAAACCCTCAAGCCTCAACCCTAAACCCTAAAGCCTCCTCTACTGAAGAGATGCAGAAACTGCTGAACCACAGGAACTGCTCTGGCCAGCCCTCAGAGTGTAGCACGGCGGACGTAGCCAGAGCCGGTTAAAATAATACAGGGGCCTTAACAATTAGAATAGGGTTCCTTTAAAGGGGTCTGTGAGGGCTAGCATGAGAGCTACTATAAGGGTTTAAGAAAGGCGCCTTAACAATTAGAACAGGGTTTTGGGGCCCACTATACTATACTTCTAATAAAGAACCCCCAAAACCCTAAACCCTAAAACCCAGGTAGCTTCAGACCTTTCGGTCCGTGGACATGCAAAGGAGCAGATGAAGCCCTAAGCTGCGTAAGCCATGAATGCCGGATCTTCTGATATCCTGTAAGCCCGAGATCACAAGCTTGACGGATGTCATAAAGGTTGTAGAGATAGCTTAATGACCATCCCGAAGCCGACGGAATAATATGACATGCTACTTTTCTGGCTTCTACATTATCTTAAACCTTAAATTCAAGATGTGAGGGGTACTGTGAGGCTTTTAGAGTTTGGACCCCGGCATGGGTCTCGAACCCCACATTGCCTCACCGCTTGGTTTAGGGTTTAGGGCCGTTGAGGGTCACATGTAGAGGTTTGGGGCTTACAACCCAGGTCATGGCCCACCCATCTTACAAGCGGGATGGCCGTGTTCCTGCAGCACCTGCTCCGCATTTAGCTCCTGCCGTGCCGCTCCTGTGGCAGTGTTTTTTCTTGATGTTATCACTTGTGTCGTTCTTTCTGGTGCTGCTACAGTTAGCCTCATGCTCGAGACTCGAGACTTATGTATGTGTGTTGTGGTTCCTGCCAACAGGTTGTTAGCGGTTTCGGTGTTGCCTCTGTGGACGTTGTCGTTGCCAGTACTGCTGTGACCATCATTTTTGGTTGTGGACTCGGTCTCTCATTCATCAACCTCCCTTTAAGTATCACGGTGGCTTCCCCTGATTCGGTCGGCATCATGGTGCTTGAACGGTTGCCTCGTCCGGGGTTACAGAGTTTGGATTGAAGGCTCCCTTGCTTGGGGGCACCTGGCGTTGCAAGTGAAGACTAGTCTTTAGGCCACTACGCATCCTCAAACTACCCAAAAGCCAAAGCCCAACCTGTCGCCGGAAAACCTCCGCTTGAAGGGTTCCTTCTTATGGTTTCTCTAAATATATATATATATATATATATATATACGTATATGTAATCCCTTAATTTCTATAGATATAAAGCCCCCGCAGAAAGGTTGGTTGGTGTTTTGGGCCAAAGGAAGACTCCGAAGAAACCGAGACCGGGTGAAGCCCTCATCCTGAAGCAGACCTCAAACCTAATGTTGGGGCCTAAGTAGTTACCAATACATTTTCGGGGCTTCCTTATCATAACTATAGTACAATATACCCCCGAACCCTCCCTATACCCTGAACCCTAAACCCTAAACCCTATTCAAATTATTATGCTCCCTATGTTAAAAGCTCTCGAATCTCATCACTCAACTTCTGCCTGTAAGACAGTCCAGAAGCCTCACTCAAATCCTAAACCAAAACCCTATACAGCCTTTTAGCTCAAGTCTCTCCAGGACTGATTGAAGCGCGCCATGAATATCTCAAGCTTTAAAGAACCCTTAAGAACCCGTTTGTAATACCCCTTTAAACAATGCTCATAGAACCCTTGCAAGAGCCTTAGATAGAAGACCCCGAAGACTTTACCAGTACCAACAGTCTCTGAAGCCTAAACCCTAAACATCCCCAAAGCCTTATAATCCCACCTGCAAATACCCGACAATGCTAAACACTATAGAACCCTTACAGGAACCCTAAACCCTTACTTAAACATATACGGCGACAGCCCTGAATGCCCGAAGTCTTAACCAAAGCACAAGGCCGCGGCACACGACCTCATGGCCGCCGCCGAGAAGATCGGGCTTGGTGAGATGCAAGGCCCGGGGAAGGGTTTCAATTCAGGGCTTCGGGTTTGGGGTTCAGCAGCTCCGGATCGAGCAGTTTTATAGTAAAGCTACATTCGCGGTTTAGACATAACACCCACTCACCGTTACAATCCCATAAGATTGCAAAATAAAAAGTTGTATGTGTTCACATAAATGAGTTCCATTCACCCTCGAATGACTTCATGTTGTCGTCTGGACTGTCCTATATCGTACAACAAGCGAATACACTTTGTCTATAGCAATCTAAATCCTAAAGTACTTGCTACCATGTCCGATATCATTGCTGGTTGCCATCCGTGGTATCGCATAAGACAGTTTATTATAAGCAGTGCTAGTTGTTGTGTAGGCTGAACCCTAGTCCTAGGCTAGTATCACACAATATATACTATATTGGAAACAGAGCCAGTGAATGTGCAGGCTGAACCCTAAATTTCGCAGTGCTGGTTGCTGTTCCTGGTGCAAACGCAGAGTTTCAAAATCGGGTTTAGGGTTTGGGGTTTAGGGCTGAGGGGTTTAGGGTTTAAGGTTTAGGGCTTAGGATTTTGAGTTTAGGGTCTAGTCTAGGGTTCCTATTCATAAGGGTGTCGAAGGGTCAAGGTGGGTAAGGATTTTATGCCGGTGTCGAATATGGTTGAGTTGAGTTTCATAACGGGTGCTCAAAGTTCTTTACGAGTGTGTATATGGGGGTTCGTGACGCAGGCCCTAAACCCTAAACCCGCCCCTGTAGCATGTAGAAAACTTTTTGAAGTTAGGGCTTACGTATCAGACCCTGATACTCTTGGAGGCCCAGGGGACTTAGTGAGTCGGCTATAAGTAGGGTTATAATTGGGGTAACTCCAGTTAGGGTACTTATAACTCTACTTATAATCTACTTACTAAGTCCC
>CAJNDV010019802.1:10853-24305 GCA_905221635.1 Symbiodinium sp. CCMP2456 | reverse complement strand
GTTTGGGGGTTTAGGGGTTCGGGGGTCTAGGGTTCAGGGGTTTAGGGTCTAGAGAACCGAGGTGGTACGGTGGTACGGCTGCCTCAGTCGTCTTATCCATCCTTGGGCGAAGTTCAAGCTTTTGACCTTCACTTAGGGGCTGAGTAGGTAACCTTTTACCTTTTGGGGCTTATATAAGCCTACTCTAATTCAAAAAGTTAACCTCTTTTATGCTAGGGTACTCAGCCGCTAAGTTCAAGATTTTCCCTCAAACCTTGACCCCTAAGCCCAAAACCGAATTAGGGGCTTGGGTGTATAGCTTTGGCTCTTACTTGGAGGTTCATGGGTAGTTATAAGTCGTGTTATAAGTCCCCCAACCGAGTAGGGTTATAAGTATAGTTACCCTACTTATAACTCTACTTAAAACTACCCATGAACCTCCAAATATGACCCCTTATAGACCCCTTATAGGAACCCTTATAGAGCCCTTATAGAACCCTCTTATAGATCCCTTAAAGGAGCCTTACAACTACCCATGAACCTCCAATTCGGAGTGTTTGCTTTCATTGGGCCGTGGAGTTTGCCTCGACTCTGAGATCGTGGTGGGGAGACTGAAAGTAAGGGCTCCTCGATGTTTTGCTACCGAACCCCAAGGACTGCGGTTGATGAGAAGAATTAAATCCTGCGTTACCCATAGTTAGGAATATACCATAGTTCTCATAGTTTAGGGTCCTTAAGCTAATGCAGAATATATATACATATATCATCAACAGTAGTGTGGAAGTGGTTTTCGTTTTGCAAGACCCAAGAACCTTATTCTGACTATGAAGGCCCTTATGCCAAGCCCTTACAGCAACCCTTATCGAGCCCGTTTGAAGGAACCCTGTTCCAATGGTTGAAACTATATCAAGTGCGCCTGGAGCCACACGAGCGTCAACACCCTAAACCTTCCAAATCCACGCCGTAACACCAAGGACGGGATCCGACAAATCTAGGCAGACAGACCCCATGCCCAATCCCGAAGCTGGGTGGGGGGGGGGGGGTTGGGATCAGCGTTTTAAGTTGCCTCCAAGCATCCCCCTCATGTAGGGGCCTAGGCCTAAATAATTGCTTATTCTATTTTTTGGGTGGTTCTTATTGTAAATATACTATCAAGGAGCCCAACACCCTACTCTAATTCTTAAGGCCCCTACATGAAGCGGCGGCGTTTTGCACCATGTGGGTAGTTTTCTAAATTAGGGTCCCTTTCTGGGTCCCCAATATAGTACGGCACCCTTGTAAAAAGGACTCCCAAAAGGGACCCTAATTTTAGAGAACTACCCACCCTAAACCCTAAACCCTAAACCCTAAACCCTAAACCCAAAGTCTTAGCTGCTGCAGGTCTGTCCTGTCGAATGCCCGGACAGCCTCCTCGCCGCCTGAGGCTGATCTCTCTCTCTCGAGCTCTTAAGGTAGGGCCTTAAAACAAATTGCCAATGCTATTTTGGGGGTTTCCTCATAGAAACATAGTATAATGGGCCCCAAAACCCTATTCTGATTAAACAGGTTCCCTAGTAGAATTATAGTATAATTATAATGGGCCCCGGCGAGTGAAGGAAATGGCTTCTTGCTGAGTCTTTTGGCGCACTTCTTCCCTGCTCACTGTCAGCGCAGTGATGCACTGCGCACAGCAGAAGATCGGAAGCATGTCCCCGTTGCTCATGCACCCTGGAACCATGATGGGAATGAGCGACACTCATCTAATTGTTTTTACGCCTAGTAGCAGCAGAAAGTTCCCCGCCGCTTAGCAAATCTTGTTGAGTGCCTGCAATTTGCTTTGTCGTTCCTCGCAGAATCGATTGATTTACAGTGCAATTGAAGGTGCTTTGGGTGTTGTGTCCAGTTCGGGTTGTGGTGCATCACAGACGGGTGACTATAGCATGGAGTAGATAATCCATCCATAGTCTGCATTCCACCGGCCATCTACTCCAGATGATGTTCAGGTTTCCGGTCAGTGGTTTTCACGGTATATCCCCGAACCCTATTCCAATCATGATTATACTATAAAGCCATTTCAAGAAACCCTTGTACATTGTTTTACAGGAACCTTGTACAGGACCCCTATTCCCTTGATTAAGGGCCCCGAATAGGGGTAGTTCTAAAATTAGGGCCCTCTCCAATATGGTACGGCACCCTTCTCAAGAGGACCCTAAAATGGACTTACTTTAGAGAACTACCCATATCACTCCCTAAACCCTTCACCCAGGATTTCACCCTAAGGGTCCTTGTGTCCAAATGGATTACTTCAAGGGCAAAGTCTATACTATTTGGGCACGTGGACCCTTAGGGCCAGGGTTCAAAACGGCTGCTGATCCCCAACAGGCGCTGTCGTTCGAAATCGAAAGTCTTGAGGGTTTTCTGCTTGGTCTCGCAGTGTTGAGACCGTGGGACATGGGGTTTCGTTCATTCTCTTAGTGCGTTGTTTCTTGGGCCTTTCTAAGACGACTTTGTGGTCTGAGGAGCATATGTTCGTTTACATATATAGAGACGATAAGCGTATACGATAAATTCTTCGCACCTCTGCGGAGTGACAGAGCATCTGCAGCTGGCCAGGGCGGCATCTGGACCCCCTTTGTGGGAGCAGTTGCTTTCTGCTGCAGTTTGTGTCATAGTGCTCCAGGTTCGTGTTGCGCATGCGAAAGGAATGCAAACAAGGACCTTTATCATCCGTAAGCATAAACATAGAGTAAACACAGACACATTTTGATAAACATGTACACACACACATGTAGGATGAGTGTACGTAAGTGTATATATATATATATACGCATACATATGTTTCAAAAATGTGTGCTCATGTGTGTATATACCTAGCTGCGTCCCTACCTACCTACAATCATACATGCGTATACACACATCCACACATCCACACAGACACAGAGAGACATATGCGTGTAACGCACACATACACTTTCACATACACATACATATGCACATATGTATATATATATATATACACATACACACATGAATGTACATTACAGCTGCTATATATATATATATACATATCTGCATATGTGAGCATACATGCATGCATGTACGAATGTGTTTATATATATATATATATGGTATGGTAGGAACACATATTTGTATGTTCAGGCAGGCTGTGATGTAGTTTACTGCATTGTTGCTGTGGCTACATCCATCTCTCAGTCTTGGCGACTCTATCCCGAACCTGTCGGCCAAATACGCATCTCTCCGAATTTAGATCTGCCCCACAAGGCTGTGCCACGCGCGGAGCCTCTAGCGTGAACATGCTCGGGCTCCGTGCTAGAGGCACTTTAAGGCATCAGACCGACGTATCTTGAGTCAAAGAGTTTAAGTTGAAGGTGCCGGGGCACCAAGAACTAGTAACTAGAAATTTCTGAGCCCCAAAACCTTGGACCCTCAGTTCAGAATCCTAAACCTTAATTAAACCCTAAGTTCAGCATCCTAAACCCTAAGCCCTAAACCCCCAGATTCAAGCTCTGGATCCTGCCGCCTACCCACACCTTCGCAGAAGCAGGCCCTGTTTCTTAACGAAGTCGAAGCCTAGGCTTTCAACTGGGGGAGCCCGTTGGGCTTATATAGGCGTTTAGGAAACCCGAATACCCTACGTAGGGTTTAGGGTTTTAGGATTTCGGGTTTAAGGGTTTGGAGTTTTAGATTTTTCTGGTTTTGGGCGTGGGGTGTTGGGTTCAGGATAAGGAACTGTATTGGTGTAGACCTCCATCATGCTGGCAGTATGAGAATTAGTGGAGGACAGCACGCAATAGGAATAACAACAGCAGAACAGGCAATAACAACAAGAGCAGTAGCCGCAAGCGATTTCAATGTAACAGCAGTAGTGAGTCTTATCATACAACAACAAACAAGCTTGATGTCAAGCATGAGATTGTCACACCAGCAAGAAGCCGTAAGCTCAAACAAAGCACGGCTCAAGTGACGAAACGGAACTGGGATAGATGCTGAACCCAAGAGCTTTGGTCAATGTGAGTGCTTGTTGTTGCCAAAATTGCATATACCTAGGTAGTGTTATGGAGACCCCTTAAAGGGGACCCTTCTCAACCCTACTCGTGGCTCTTCAAACGGGCGCTATTGAGAGGGCCCCATAGTCCAAACTCCTAAATATACATGTGGCAGGTTCACATGCTTGCAGCTGTGGCTGCCCTCTGCATCACCATCCCCAGCATCAGTGCAGCAAGTTCCTCGTTTGTGACCAGACGCCGTGGAAATAAAACACCGGTGATGATGAAAAGTCGGAGTTGGAGTTGCGGTTCAGCGACGACTCAAGACACGCACCCTGACTTTTGGAGCTGTGCCAACCAGGCAGTCGTTGCGACCCAATTCTCCCACGGAGGTCGGAGGGAAAGTGATCTATGCAGGTTTGTGTTCTCGAAGGCCTGGAGGAAACTTGCCAGTTCTTTTGCAGAAGATAGGCAGCTGCTGGCCCTGGTGCCAGCTGAATCTGCACAGTGGGTGAAAGGTAGTAGTGCCGAAGGGTGCTTACAGGGTTTGCGCAGTTTGGGCTGCAGTTTCGGGTCCCAGTTCAACTGCTCAAAGTATAATGTATGTGTATGTATATATATATATATATATGTATACATACACACATGCGCTTTTCTTTTATTCATGTTTTTCCATGTGCAACTATGATTACATGCACATGCATAGTTAGTATGGTGTATATACATATATGGCATTATCTGTTTAATGATATTTAATGTCAGAGGGTTCTCCTCGGGCTTTCCTCCAGCCCATCAATTTCCAGATTCGCGCTTGCGCGAAGCTGTGAGGGAGAAGCAGCCGCCCTGCACGCTCAATTCCGCTGCACCATGGAGGATGGTTCGACCGACCAGAGGGGATTCTCAACATCTGCTTATCCAACTTTACAAGGTACTTGTGGAGGGTATCATCTTCACCTTCATTATCATGAGCCATATGTATGGTCGTCATCGTCATCCCCACATCATCAAGGTCAGGCTCTTTCCTTCAGCACCTGTGGTCCCTTCCAGTGAATTCCTGACTTTCGGGGTCTCTCATGGTCTTCGACGTTGTAAATGAAACACCACTGTTTCGTGTTTGTCTCAGGGAGGACTGTCTTATGTGAGAGTTTCAGAGCGTGGCGAGCCCTAAATTTCTGCAAATTGGATCTTCAACAAAAGATGCCAAAAAAGCTAAGACTCAGCACCCGCCAGATTCGTGAGAAACTCCCCCTACCATGGTCGTTTGTGGGAGAGTGCTGCAGGTGCGTGCAGGAGAAAGCTTCACCTGCAGTCCGTCTGCAGCAGGCGACTTCGAGCGTTCGACTACAAACCGTTGTTGGCATCCACATCCCAAGGCAGAATACCCTAAACCCTAAACGTGCAGGTGTTAGATGGCTGTCAGGCCTAGGTTATATAAGGGGTGAGGCTAACTGCGACATGCTGTCTTCCTTCTCATCTTCCGCCTCTATGTATCATATTATGTACCTTCTGTTGCCATGATCAGCTCTTCAGTGGCCTTTGGCTAAACCCTAAAGCCTAAACCCTAAAACCCTAAGACCTAGGGGCTGAGTAGGTAACCTTTAACCTTTTGGGGCTTTTATAAGCCTACTATAATTCAAACGGTTAACCTTTTTTGGGCTAGGGTACTCAGCCCCTAAGAAGAAGTTCCGAACCCAGAAAAGGCCCCCCCCGGGCGTTGACGTCGCAGACGGCCCGGCCACCTGCGCTTTGTACAGCAAGCGCTTCCTAGCAGCTGCAGTCTTTGGGAGTTTCAGACCATAAAGGACCCTAACATAGACGGTAGATAGGGTTTAACGTTTAGGGTTTTTGGTTTAGGGGTTTAGGGTTTAGGGTTTGAGGTAGGCATTTGTAGGATCTGTATCACAAGGACTAGACAAGGTACTGAAACTCTCAATGGAGGTCTTTGAGCTCGACTGCATATTGGAACAGCGGTTCCCGACGGGTCAGCTGACGTAGCCAGACCTGGCGTTGTTCTCCAGAGACTTGATGTACAGCTGACCACGTGCGTATGGTTTCGAAATCTTGGTTGCGGGGAGTATTGGAGCCTTTATATTTTGGAATAGGGTTTTGGGGCATAGTTGTCGGTATTTGTCGTAGAGGAGCCAAAGAAGTTGTCTTCCAAACATCATATCTAGGGGTTCCTGTCACATGTTTACGACCCCCTAAACGGCCCTAAGCCCTAAACCCTAAACAGACCCTATTTTCTACAGTCTGCAAGAATTGCTGGGAGCAGCTGACAAGCCTTCAGCCTAGGGGCTGGGTATTCAGCCTTTGTATGCAGCTTTGGTCCATATATCCACCCCTAAACCCTAAACCCTAACCTAAGCCCTAAACCCGAAGCCCCTGAACCCTAACCCCTAAACCCTAAACCCTAACCTAAGCCCTAAACCCTATAAATCTAGGGGTCGGAATGATTCCGAATGGAATTCTGTGAGATTCCCCATTCTATGTCCATTACACTCTGCACCCAAAACCCTAGTCTAAGTACTAAGGCGCCCTTTTCGTGCATTTTGGGGCTAGGGTGCTAAGCCCGTCGGTCCTGAGAAGTTTTCTCAAAGCAAGCAGTCGGCGAAGTGCTGCCTGGTTTCAGAAACCTAGTCAGCTTATTACAGGCGTCTGAATGATTAGTAGTCCCTACTACTTGTAGAAGCATAGCATAGTATACCCCCAAACCCTGTTTCTCCTCTCCTTCCTTCTTCGAAGGCTCGGATTTAGGTGCTTACTGTTTCTATCAGCGGGATGTACCCGACTTACCCTAAACCCTAAACCCTAAACCCCTCAACTTTAAACCCCTAAACCCCTAAACCCTAAACCCCTAAACCTCTAAACCCTAAACCCCTAAACCCCTAAACCCTAAACCCCTAAACCTCTAAACCCTAAACCCCTCAACTTTAAACCCTAAACCCCTAAACTCCTAAACCCTACCTAGCAGCAACCCAAGGGTTCCCAAACCCTCAACACGAGAGTAATGTAGGGGCCTTTAGGGTTTGGGGTTTAGGGTTTAGGGGTTTAGGGTTTAGGGTTTGGGGTTTAGGGTTTAAGAAATTACCAATACTAATTATCTTGGGTGGTTCCTTTTTATAAATAGAGTACAAGGGGCCCAAAACACTATGAAAGATCATAAGGCCGCTATATGAGGATTCAGGGTTGAGTTTAGGTTTTAGGGCTTAGGGTTTGGGGTTTAGGAACCTCATTGAAGCCCTAAGCGAAAACCGAAAATCCCTAGGCTATCCTAGACTGCAAAAGACAGGATACTTCGTGGTGTTCGTGTGAAGGGTTATTGTAGGCGTTCATTTAAGGGCATTCTAGCAGATCCTGAATCACGAGGTTGAGCCCTACACCATAAACTTAGGGTTTAGGGTGTCAGCTTTTTGGGGGCTTTGGAGTTTCAGGGTTTCGTGTTTTAGGCTTTAGGGTTGCATTTTAGGGTTTACGGAGATATTGCTGCACTTTTAAGTCTTGGACACGTGGGGCTCGTAGTTACAATGCAAGCACAGCCAAGTGGCAGTTTGAGCCTTAGCCCCTAAACCCTAAACCCCAAACCCTAATGCCCTCAACCGCCAAATCCGACTTACACTCGCAACTCTAAACCCCAAACCACTAAACGCCAAACCTTCGAACCCTGGAGCCCTAAATCCCTACGTGCTGAGTCTCTCTCTCTCTCTCCCTCTCTCCCTCTCTTGCTTTGGCCAATCATGAGCCCCAAAGCTCAAGAAGATAATGCGACAAATCAGCGTTTTGGTTAGAGGAGGGTTCAGGATGTGTTAGAGCGTGCAAACCCCGAGACATCTGAACACCAAACCCACGTCCAAAAGACTTGTTCTCAAGCAGACGACTTAGGGGCTGAGTAGGTAACCTTGAACCTTTTGGGGCTTATACAATCCGACTATAATTCAACAGGTTTACCTTTTTTAGGCTAGGGCACTCAGCCCCTAAGTCTCAAGAAGACGAGGCCAGGCAGACCCTAAACCCTAAACCCTAAACCCCCCGAAGACGAGGCCAGGCAGGACGAAGACAATGGACTTCTTTGATGTCAACAACGGGCACCCAGCCAGATCCCTCGGTGATGGGGGTCAGGAAAGGGATTCGGGGAGTTTGGGGGGTGTAGAGTTCAGGGTTTAGGGTTTAGGGGTTTAGGGTTTAGGGTAGAGTTTAGGGTGGGGCGCAGTATCTATCCTGAGCCCCGAAATGGGCAACAAACCTTGTTTGTCAGGTTGAAGCTCAGGTTTGAGAGCCTTGTGCCTTTCAGCTTTTCATCGGCTCCTCGCAATTTGGGAGTACTGGGTCTAGGGGCATTTTGTCCAGACTGAAGGAACTTAAAAGTTTTATAGCTCCATGACCGCAACCTCGCAATTCAGCTTCGCCGGTGCTTCTGGGTGACAGCAGACGAAGGGTCGGGCCGGTTGACTCTGCCCTCTTCCACCCATCACATTGTTAGTAAGCTTGACTCATTGATACGATCTCTTCCGTTCCTTCCATCCATCACAGTACTTGGAGGCCCAGGGAACGTAGTAAGTCGGTCATAAGTAGGGTTATAATTGGGGTAACTCCAGTTATGGTACTTATATAACTCTAGTTATAACCTACTGACTACGTTACCTGGGCCTCCGAGTCTGGTTCTTAGTAGGGAAGGGGGGAATGGGTTGTAGGGACTACTAGAAGGGACCTTAAGGGACTATCATAGGGATCCATTCCCACATTCCCTACTAAGCACCAGACAGAGTAAGCTTGATTTGTAGACCCTAAACCCTAAACCCTCTTGCACCCATCACAGTGTGAGTAAGCTTGATTCGTAGATGCCATGTGGTGTAGTTCACACCTCGCTCCCTTCTTTTTGCCGACTCTGGCAGTCTGTGAACATGGGGGCCCTCCATATTGATGCCCGGGGTTCCTTAAAAGGGTTCCGTAAAGGGTTCTATAAGGGCTACTATAAGGGTTTAGGGTAGAGGTGCCTCAATGGTTAGAGCCTTACGGCTGGAACGATTTGGTAGTTCCGCGGTGAGTTCCTTGCTTGCCCGAGTTGACAATCCGTTTGCTGGGTTCATGTTAGGTTCATGTTGTGTAATCCGTGAAATCGAGCTTTAAGATTTTTGGAATTCAGAGCTTTCGAATGTCGTGGCAGCTCGGGGGTTAGATACTTGCAATGTATGACTACTACGCCAAACGTCCCGACGCGCATGAAAGGATCTGTTTTTTGTTGTGTTTGGAGTTGTATTCGGTTCACCGAAGCCGCAAGCATGGACGAGCATCGCAAGTCGAGCCTAAGTCCCAAACCCCCCGAACCGCAATCATTAACGCAAGGCCATGCCAAGCCCAAAACCCGAACAACAGACCAAACCAAATCTCCTCTAAATCCTATCACCCTAAACCATCCGCATGGACGGTGTTATGAGGCCTTACCCAGATTCCGGCTCGTCGACGCAGCCCTTGCCACGCTTGCTTCAGGGCTCCGAGGGCCCTAAACTCTAAACCCCAAAACCTATCCCTTCTGGGGTTTCGATGTTGGGCTTGGGGTTCAGGTTGTTTTTGGGTGTACGGTCGGAATAATTCGTTTCCTCATGGTATCCTTTTGATTTTCGCGCAATATACCCCAACCCCCACTCCGATCATTCAGGCCCTTATATCATGTGTCTATGCGCAGCAAATAGGGTTAAGCAGCTACGAATAGGGTCAGGCAGCTGCTAGGATCGATCCACATGCTTCATAGTTCACAGGCCTGGGTGGGGTAGTTCCCGAAACCCTCAACCCTAAAGCCCTAAACCCCGAAACCCTGAACCCTAAAGCCCTAAACCCCGAAACCTAAACCCTAAACCCTAAACCCCGAAACCTAAACCCTAAACCCTAAACCCCTAACTTTCTCAGGTTTGACGATGTTTTTTGCAATCGGTTCGTTCAGTGACAACCGACTGTGGAGTCGAGCATGGCTTTGCAGAGTCTCGTAATGGGTTTAGGGTTTAGGGTTTAGGGTTTAGGCTGTTGATGGACAAAATCCTGCATGACCCAAATATAGTATAGTACCATAAATCCCATAGTTTAGGTATATGAAGTCATGCAGGATTTTGTCCATCAGCCGTATCAGGCTTCATGACCTCTGCAGTCACATTTCAGGTTTGAGCTTTGCAGACTGCGACCGCACCGACGAAAGGGTGCAGCCTGAAGCAGGGCAGACACCTTTGCCGTACTTGTTCGACCATGCGCTATGGCTTTCAGCACTTCGACAGCTTCTTTTTTTCCTTTGCTTCGGGCGACGACAAACTCCTTGAGCAAACCTGACGTGCAGGACCGATTCATTCAAGATTGCCTTGCGGGGAGCCCAGCAGCATGCTTTTCGGGCTTTCGGATCAACTTGGTCCAGCCGGCGGCAAATTTTCGAGTTTGGAGACAAGTTTTTTGGAACGACGTTGAGCTCTGCAGTGGAAACAAGAACTGGGGGGAGGCACCGAAAACAGCAAGTCGCCCCAAACCCTAAACCCTATCCCGGCAGCCTGGATCAATTCAGCTTTTGGTCCGGCAGATGATTTGGGGTTTAGGCTTTGTGGCTCTTGTGTGGTGACTAACACGAGCAGTCATAGCAATAATAAAGCTCATGATACCGGTCTTAGTAGAAAAGCGAGCAGCAAGCATAGCAAGAGTTAGCAATAAGAGCATCGACTAGCAATAACAGCGACGCTGTTGATGCTAGTCTTAGGAGCTAAACTTAACCCTAAACCCAAAACAATGCACCCTAACCCGACGCCCGACGCTCCAACCCACAACCCCACACCCTAATAATTGTTCCTTAGGGTTCCTTTTTATAATAATACTATAATCTACTCTACTTTATAAAAAAAATCGGGCCCATAAAGTACAACCTGGTAGTAACCCCCAAAGGAACCCCTCAAGGAACTCGAAACACTTTTCTACTCAAGAAGGCCCTAACTTGCAAAACCCTAAACCCTAAAACCCTCAACCCCTAAACCCCTAAACCCCTAAGCCTCCAAACCCAAAACCCTAAACCAACCCACGCGGAAAAAAGGGCAGTGCACAAAAAAAAATCGAAGATTCGGGACCAGGTCCCAGGGCTGGGCTTCGCCCGCGTGCCCGGCACTTATCCGGTGGCCCTTCGGGCAGTTTTCCAAAGTTTGAGATTTAGGGTTTAGGGTTTAGGGTTCAGGGTGTAGAGTTTAGGATTTATGGTTTAGGGTTTGGGGTTCAAGGGTTTTCGGTTTCAGGGCTTCGAGTTTCGAGTTAGGGAGTTTGAAAAGTTAGGCTTTGGGGTTGAGGTTTGACGATGAGGGTTTAGGTTTATGAAGACATTGTGCCCCGCATGTGTGTGTGGGTGTGCGTGTGCGCGTGTTTGTGTCTTTCAAGTTTTCCATCGGCCTTCTAGAGAATGTTTTGGAGTTATGGGTTTGGCATATAGAGATCCTGTTCCCTTGGTGAAAACCTTGTTCATAGTAAGCTTTGGCGAAATAGATGTAGCAAGACACCAAGCACAAAGAACATCGTAACCGTGAGCAGGGTTCGTTGAGGTAATATAGAAGCTTAAGTAATTGCCTATGCTATTCTGAGGTCTCCTGATTATAATTCTAGTGTTATATAATATTATATACCAAACCCTGCTAAATAATTATTAAGGCCCCTAAACCGTAAACCCTTATAGTAGCCCTGAAAGAACCCTTTAAACGAACCCTTTAAAGGAACCCCAAGGAACCTTGATCTAATTATTAAGGCTCCTATACTAGAGAGTCTGGTGGGTTTTCTGGGGGTTTAGGGTTTAGGGTTTTCGGGTCGGGACGCACCTCCCCGATGATGATATAGTCTACTTTGGAGGCCCAGGGGACTTCGTAAGTCGGTTTTAAGTTTAAGTGTTATACTTGGGGTAACTCCAGTTAGGGTACTTAAGACTCTACTTATAAACCTACTTACTAAGTCCCCTGGGCCTCCAAATAAGGTTAAAAGCATGGGCCCCTAATATGGACCCTTCGGCCTTTGAGATTCTCCGTATTAGGTTAGCTAACATGCGGCCTCCTCCCGACCATTCAGTATAGGGGCCCAAATAATTACTCGGGTTTGGGGTGGGATCATTTTTGGGGGTCCTCCTTATGAAAATAGCATAGTGGGCCCCACAAACCCTATTCTCAATGAAGCCCCTATTATACCACCTTCAACTTCCAGCCCCAGACCCAGCAGAATGAAGTCGAAGCCTTGGACCGGCCTTGAAAACCATAGCTCTGTAGGTGCCCTACAGTACTGTTTAAACAGGCAATCAAATCCCTAAACCCTAAACCCGACACACTGAACCCTTAAATCTGAAAAACTTGGGTTTCTACTTCTACGGGGCCTTTGTGAGCCTTTCAACGTTTGTCCTGAGCACAAAGGTCACAACCAACAGCCCCTCTAAGGCCCGCATCCCCAACGACTCCAAACACCGAGTCTCTGAAACTATTCGAGCCTAAAGCCGTAAACCCAACCCCAACACACCCTATAAAAGATATGTAGCATCTTCTTAACTCCTGAAAGCCCAGAGCCATCAACCCTAAACCCTAAACCCTAAACCCATCAGGTCCCATGAGCTGCGTGAGCGCTGGATCTCTTTGATCGGAGGCGTTGCTTCCACTCGTGGACAGGGAGCTGCGGGCTTTCATTTTGGGTTCAGGGGTTTAGGGTTTAGGGGTTTAGGGTTTAGAGTTTAGGGTTTGAAATGGCTTACATGCTGGTCCTATCGGTATGCATTCGTAGTGGCTTGACTGATTGAATGCTTTTTGAGACATGGCTAGAAAGTCGGCTTTATAGATGGCGTTTCGATTTTTTTAGGGCCAACACAGGGAGAGTGGGTTCAGGAACTATCGACACAATGGCAAACCCTCAAGCTCTAGACTCAGGTAGGGTTGTAGCCCTACAAACGGTGGAACCGCACATCGCCTTTGAATTCAGGCATTCGTGACACCCTGCAGACCCTATGAAAGCTTGCAGACCAGACCCACCTCTACTATAGAAGCCTAAATAGTTACCCATACTATTTTGGTGGTGGTTCCTTACGAAAAAATATAGTATAGCATCCCTCCAAAACCCTATTCTAATTCTTAAGGCCCCTGCAGTACCCTAAACTGGGCTCCGGTGAAGGAAATTCGAAATGCGTTGAAGTTACCCGAATAGGGATCTATAGAAAACCATAGGGTCTTGTTCTGGTAACTTAACTTAAAATTCCGCTTTAAAACTCGGTTAGATCGGAGTTAGACGTATGAAGGGTTCCTCCCACGAAAATTGTCAGGTACTCATTGCGAGTTATCCCCATAAGTGAGCCTCCGAAAGACCACATCAACAGAAGGATCCTACACTTGTGGTGTAGGGTTCCCTAGAATATCAGATTCTTATATAGACTCACCAAAACTGTCGATTAGTGTCACTAGTATTGAATTTTGGTAGATGAAAAACTCGACGAGTAGTAGTCGTAGTAGTAGCAGTA